>JAATLQ010034459.1:0-22885 GCA_013421005.1 Heliconius erato x Heliconius himera
ATGATCAGGAACTATTTTTTTCATCCCTATGTATGCAGAACTCGCACCGATTATTATTTGCAAAAAAATGATCTGCTACGGGAAGTTAGCAGATCATTTTTTTAAGTAACTTTTTCCGGGGTAAAAACGCCAGAACTATTTGTAAAATCTATCAGGAACTATAGAACTCAGCTGCATGCGAAGAGAACTCTAATTTATTTTTGATCTGCTGGAAAATGCTCTGCTAAGTTCACTGACACCATATCTTGTCCAGTTTGTTAACTCTACCTTCCGTGTGATTATAGCATGCCAATATAACGAGGTTTCCTGTATCATTTTCCGTGTCTCGAAAATAATGAAAAGAAAAATCTTTATAAGATTTTGCCTTAATAACGCAAAATAATACAAAAGCACATATTATCTTCAACAGAGACAGTATGAAAATATAACCTTTTTACTGTGGTGGTAGTCTAGTAGACACTTATCTTAACGCTGACGTAGTAGTCTTCTGGATACTTTCTTCCCTGTATGCACCCGTGGGCTACCTCCGACCACTCGTTAGTCATTACAGTAAGGTATTAAAAAGCTGGTGCTCAAATTTGAAAATCAGTGGTAATAAACCGAATTTTGTATTTCGCGCTGTTTAAGGGACTACCACGTAATCGCAGAATCTTCATCATAAAATCTATATATCTTATAATAAAATCGTAACGGATCGGTTTCTGGATATAGAAGATATATATAAGAAACAAAATATTGGTGGTATTTAATGATGTAATAGAACCAAAAACAATGTAGTTTGGCAAGCTTCCATTAACATTTAGTGTTTATTTTGTTACAATCGGTTTTTAAATAAAATAAATTAACTATTTTATAGATATAGATGTAGTTCAAAGATGTGTTTTTGAATATTTTAAATAAACACAAACGCAATCGAAGGCCTTCGCCATGTCCAAATTAGTTAAAAGCAATGAAAAATAGTATAAAAACTTAAATGTAATAAATGGAGCCAAGTTCAATATTAAGAAAATGCATGTTTCTTGTCTTCAATAAAAATTATTCAGAACCAAACAAATTACCATTTTCTGTGGATAATTGAGAAATTTACCCAAAGTAAATAAATTCTAAGGTTAATGTTTAATAATAATAATAAAAATTCTCATGAAGAAAAATTATTTGTTCTTTATATACTATTTTTGAGGCCAGTCGTGGCGCAGGGGCACAGTGTGACTGTAAAACCGACTGGTTGTGAGTTCGATCCCCGCGAGGAAATGAAATATTTATTTACATTTATATTTTTATTTCTTCGCTCTGGTGTCGAGGAAAATCGCGACGTTGAGTTCCGCCACTTTATACGCAACATTTCCAGAACTCGGCGGAAAGTGGGGAACGGAGTGTCTTAACAATTTACATTACGTAACATATTTACATGTCGTAATTTAATTAGTTGCAGGCAACTAATTAAATTGCGAAATATAAATATGCAGAAAATACTGATACCTTTTTTATTTTCTACGTAGGCTATCGATTTAACTTCAATGTTATTTATGGAATATATCGCCAAATAACATTAAACATCATTATTCATAATAATTATATTCGTTTTAATCGAAAAAAAACTCTTAAATTATTAAGTTATACCAATATTAGCATATTATCTTTTTTTACATAAAAATTCTTATGAAGAAAACTTATTTGTTTTTTATATGCTATTTTCTTCACATTCTGCCTCCAACTAATTAAATTACGAAATGTAAATATGCAGGAAATACTGATGCCTTTTTTTATTCTACGTAGACTAGCGATTTAACTTCATTGTTATTCATAGAAAATATCGTCAAAATAACATTAATCATCATTATTCATAATAATTATATTCGTTTTAATAGAGAAAAAAAAGTCTTAAGTTATTAAGTTATAACCATATTAGCATATAATCTTTTTTACGTAATAAATTAAATTATTATCTAAGGATATTGCGCTTTTTCTTCATATTTTCAATATATTGCGTTATAGAGGTATAAAAAAAAACACTTTTGAACAATTACGTCTTTAATATGCTTTTATTAACTTAATCTCTAATAGTGTACAGGTTTTTAACAAAGCTAATTTTACCAACTTCGTTGCCATCGTGACGCACCAGAGGCAAGTGCAAGTGTTTTCCATACCTCGGAAGGGTGTTGGATCAATTAGGAAGAAGTAGAAGGAGATGTAGGAGATGTTCATGTATCATCATAAGCACAAAGCTAAAGCCTGTTTAGGTATTTTTGATAATAACACGACGTACGAAAATCAGAATATTCAATTGTAGCGTCAAAGTTCACGTAACATATTGTGGTTTTGCTAGCCAAAAATCTATAGACAAGGAAGAAAATAACGCTGGCTTTTACATGTATTGCGAATGGCTTTTACATGCACCTGGTAATCACCTAGGTAACCTGATTTAAATATAATCTTCCTTCCGTGTTGGAATCGAATTCAAATTCATTGTATTTTTCACTCATTTATTTGTTTATTCTCTATGATACTTTACTCGAGGCCAGTCGTGGCGCAGCGGCACGAAGTGTGACTGAAAACCGACTGGTTGTGGATTCGATCCCCACTCGAGGAGATGAAATATTTACTTAAATTTATATTTCCATTTCTTCGGTCTGGTGTCGTGGTTAATCGCGGCATTGAATTCTGCCACTCAACAGGCAATGCCTCCAGAATTCGGCGGAAAGTGGGGAACGGAATGTCTTAACATAAGGTTCCCGCTGCCTACCCTGCTGTGTGCGGGATACAGAGTAAAACTGATTTATTTTTTTTATTTTATACTTTACTACACACTTTGTTTATATAGAAAATGGTCATTATAGCACATGTCCAATTAAATGCATCACGACGTTTCATCTTGAATATAATTAATTATCATGGAATTATTAAAACAAATAAGCTGTTAGCTGTTGCTCAAGAACTATTGTTTAAATATATATTCAACAGTACCAGTCACCATATATATTCAACAGTATATATACGTATGTCAAGAACAATTGTTCAAATTGATTTTATCACATAGATATTTAGTCCATTTTTCGAACAGAGTTTTATGTTACAGTACATTTATTATTCACGTTTTGTTGAAAATTGCAAAAAAAAACTCTAGATGAGTTACACAATAATAAAATATTATTAGTAAAAACTTTTATTAACCAAAATAGCGGCGTTACGTGCTGCTGCCAAAAAAATATATCTTCATATATATCTCGCCTATAGTAGTCAAAGTATATGTAGTTGTAATGTAAGTTAGTTAGGAATTATAGTTTATATTTCCATTTCCTTGTTCTTGTAACGAGACATGGCGCGGCATTAAGTTCCGCCACTCAAGACGCAATTCAAGAATTTGGCGAAAAGTGGGTGACTGTCTTAACACTAGGTTCTCGGGATACAGCGTAAAGTCTAAATAAATTATTATTATAATTAATATAAGATATTAAGATATAAGAAATTATATGAAACACATTGTACGTGCCTATAAAATTCGGCTACATGGGATCCCCTCGATTTTTATGGGATTCCATCATCAGATCCTGACTTGGTGGTAATAGGAGCAATAAATATTTTTTAACAAAAAAGACTGACTTCGTAAATTTCAACCGGATCCCATAATCAGAACCTAACCAAACTTTCATAAAACTACCCTTAAAGTATATCCTTTCCAATAAAAAGAAAGAATCATAAAAATCGGTTGGCGTGAAATTTAGTTATTCGTCCATTTGGCGCGCATATACTTAATGTAAACTTAAGACTTATGTAATTTTGTTATAGATGACATTGTAGAAATGGACCAAATTATAATGGTACCATATGGAACCAGGTATGAAATAAGAAAGAATTATCAAAATCGGTTTACCCAGTCAAAAGTAGAATTGATAATCTCCTTCGTTTACAGAAGTCGGTCAAAAACTTAGATACAAGACGCTCAGGCTTTCAATTTTTGGAGATATTGAGTGTTGAGTAGCGGAACTCAACGATGCATTTTGGTTTACCAGGGCGAGTATTACAAGTATTACAGGTATTTAGATAATTGCTGTTTGCGTAACCATGGTGTCAATTAGATGTATTTATGAAGCAAATACACTTAGTAATTACTTGACACAGTAAATTGTTTGAATTCCTCACTATGGGCCGATTTTGTATATAGGTGGTTCCTGCGACTTCTGATATAAATGGGTTAAGAGATGTATAAAATTGCAAACAAAAACCCAAAACAGCTTATTTAGCTCTGTTAACAAGATAAAACACGACGTTGAGTTTCACTCAATGTCTTGAAAATTGAGAGGAAACGGAGTGTATTTACACTAGGTTCCCTCTGCTTATCCTGCTATATGCGGGGTACAGCATGAAGCAAAGACATATTTTGCTATTATTTATTTCCTTTTTTTATTTCATATATCTAAAAGGATATAATTTTGTTAGTTGCTATTTAATTAATATGAATTTATATTCATTTAATAGAGCAGAACATCTTTTATATAACAATCACAATAAGGAATTGCAAGGTAATATTTCACTGGGTTTTTTTTGACAAATTTTGATTTGTCGGGCGAAAACTCGTTTCGTTTCAATATCTTTGTCATATTTAATATAGTTATTCTATCTATTTAGAAAACGTTTAAATAAAAAATTGAATATAGCGGGATTTGAACATGCGCTAAAATTAATATTTAGTGTGGAATAACACTTTAAAAATGTCAAAAATATTTCATAAATAGTATTCTCTCTTGCCAAATGATAATTCTAAACAATTATCTTTGGGTAGCGACAATTTGATGAGAGCGTATAGCTTAGTGGTCAGAGCGTTGGTTTCAAAGAGTCGCGGGTTGAAATCCCGCTGTGTTCAAATTTTTATACGTTTTCAAAATTTAAAGAAGATAAGCTTTGGCTTTCATAGCATCTATTTACGGCTCTCGCCGCTCACAATATCCTCTCAAGCAGCCATGTAGAGTCTAAGAATTATGAAAAATGACCGAATGTATAAATTATATAATCAATCTGTTGGCAAATGCAGCATAATAAAAAAAATGTACCGAGATGGTATGCGGGTGAAGACGCGAGTGAGCCGCTAGTTATTAATAAAAGAAAGGAAAATACCAAACGGAAACTCGTATATATTACTACATACATTTAGATTAGTATTTTTTTATAATAACAGGATAAAGAAAAATATCTTGTTATATTACGGCTTATTAAACATGAATTAAAATGTTTCTTGTATTGATTAAAAGTCGGTATATAAATAATAGGCTATAGGAATAATATACATAATAAACGACTCGTTGATACATATGTATATATTTTTAATCATATTACTACTAGCCGCCGCCTGAAACTTTGCCTGACTTATGAAACACAAAATCTCATTATCTCGCGTGTGCTACACTGCCCAGGCACCGTCCTACATACTATATTCTATTCCGCGCACTTTTGGCTGTCTGTCAGCAACCAGGTAGGTATATATTTATAGGTAAAGATTGATTCAAGATTTATTTTTATGTTTCTCTCAGACACTGCTATGAATGTAAAAGATAGTTTAAGAATACGCAAATTAAAGATGTCGTGGTGTGTGGGTAGTAATGGCATTAACGTGTGACTGTAAACGCGACGGTTGTGCGTTCGATTCTCACTTGCAGAATAAACAAAATAATGTTTTCGTTTTCATTCGAAGGAACTAAATATTTAATATATTATTTTTTCACTCTGGTAACAAAACAAAGTTGTGTTCCGCCACTCAACATGCAATTTCTAGAACATCCAGTGGAAAGGGGGGAACATAGTGTCTTAACAGTAGGCCTCTGCCTATCCTGCTGTGTGCGGGATACAGCGTGAAGCTGATTATTATATTTAAATTAGGTATTTTCATTTAGATACAAACGAAACATACCTATAGGTAATCTTTTTATCTCGATATTGTTATCTTTTTTGTTTTTACCTTTTAGTATTGTACTGATAAAGATCCTGCAAATAAATTTTGCTCTGGATATACTGGTCCGATTTACTTTGTTTTAGTTTTGTATGAAAGCTGCATTCTTCAGAAGTGGTATAGGCTATATAACATTACATTACACATATATACTAATATATTAAAATACTTTATAATTTGACATGCAATTTATTCTGCCATGTAAATAAAAACCGACCGTTGCTAAGCAACGGTTGCAAAGTTTGTTTGTTATTTTAAGAAAACGTCACCCAAAATGAATTTGCTTAACGCATACATAGCGTGCGCTGATTTAACCTTATGAGATACATAAAAACAATGTTTAACAAAAATGTTGTTCTTTAAATAATATTTAAAAAATCCGCGATGGTATATATTTATCTCTGAAGGTTGAGCAAAAGTAACCATTTTAATTAATTTACTTAAAATTTGTTGGGTTTTTTTTAATGTATTTTTTTATATTTTGATATTCATCCTTATGAACATAAATATAATAGTCACTTTTAGCATTTTATCTAGATTGAAATTATAGTTTATTGTATAACATTCTAATAAATTAAGATGTCACTGTTTCGAAATGAGCCTTCGGGCGGCGTAGTATGACCGACGCGAACGGACAGATGACGTTGACGGTTTTATAAATTTTCATACATTTTCGAACTATTGTTAATTTTTATGTAATTATTTGCTGTTTATAATTAATTTAAACTACAATTTGGTTCTATTCTTCTTTTCTTGGTGTGGTGTAAAGTTTGGTCCTGCGCGACATTGTCGGCTACTTTTTATTTAATGTTTATCTATACTATTGAAAACACATTTATATTGAAAACTTACGATCGAAAGTTATTTCATCATCAAGGAAATTTAATAAAGATAATTATCGGCTTTTATCTATACTAATATAATAAAGTGGAAGAGTTTGCTTGTTTGTTTAAGCGCTAAGATCTCTGGATCTACTGGTCCGATTTACTTATTTTTGGTCTTGTTTAAAAGCTACGTTTTTCAGAAGTGCTATAGGCTTTATAATATTATGGTGTACGTATTAGTTAGCCTTAAATAACGAAATAATAATAATGAACGCCATCGAATTGCTTTAAGCGCATGCGCTGCAAGTTAGTAAAATATATGTCAGTATATAGTAGTATGGAAGAAATGTTATATTTTATTAGTTCTAAAAAAAAGTCCGCAATACGGTATATATATCCCTTATAAATAAGTCACAATAAAATGTTTTGTGACAAAAAGATAATTGAAAATTGCCAGGTGACATTTCAACGTTTTTTATTTGATATTGAAACTTACGAGAACTTATTCCATCATCGTGGATTTTTTATGAAGAAATGCTTTGTCTTTTATAGCATGTAATTTGAACGTATACTTTTTGAGAAAGTGTAAATTTTAAATAATTTAACGCTCCGTTTACGGCCGCAAACATAGACACGAGTCCAGCGGGGGGCGCCCTTGCTCGCCGATTTCGTTTCTTAAAATTATTGAATGTATTTTGAGAAAGTGTAAATTATATTAATTATTTAACTTATATTGATTATCTTATGGAAAATGCACGATAATAAAACAATTATAAGTGGTATGCGAGCGAAGCCGCGAATGGGCCGTTAGTATATTATATTATCGTCAGATCTTGATGCTGATGCAAATTTTAAAGATTTTTTAATTTTAATTTTACCAAAAAAACCGACTTCAAACAACGATTAAAAAATAAAAAAATATTTTACATAAAGTACCTAAGCCGTAATTTTATTTAAAAAAATAATTTAAAAAAAGATTTATAATTTTAAAGTCGGTGTCAAGCTAAAGCTACTACAACCTTCCAGTTCAAAGTTCTGAAGTAACAAACAGTAACAACGGTTGAAAATAGGTCAAAATGGTGTTGAAAGATTTTATTACTGTGCTTGTGTATAAATGTCTACAAAGTAGAAGTAAAGTTTTGATTGATGATTGATGTTTTTCGAACCTAATACTACAGTAGCAAAAAAAAAAATTCTACATTTTATTTTAAATAATCCACACCTCGTCATCCGTTTTTTATTATCTGTTATCTGTCACAGACTCACAGTGACTGTGATTTACAAAAATGAAAGAATTGTTATGTAAAATTTTATAAGTATTTTGATCGTTATGACGAATATTAAAACTAGAAAATAAAACAATACTATTTACATTTAACTTATTTATAATATGTTGTCATTTACATATATATAATAGTATTAACAATGCATTTAATGCAAGGTTTAATGTTGTAATGCATATTTGTATATATGTATGTAACATACACTGTATGTGTATGATTACAACATTTTTTTATATACTTGTTGATGATACTACTATTCTTTTGCCCATCGTTTTAATATAACACGGCTATTATATGTTATTGATTTTTTTTATTTTTTTTGTAAAGTAGTCAAGAAAGAAAGTGTCACAACACTCTTTACTTTACTTTCTGTTTATTTGAAACACAAAGCACGTTGAATTTTAAATGAATGAAATAAATAAATTGCATAGCAAAACGCCGCGCTTTGCCAAATCAGAACGCACAATTGAAATTAAAATAAATGAACCCACAACCAGTCGGTTTTACAATCACACTTCGTGCCGCTGCGCCACGACTGGCCTCAATTGAAATTATTTTGAAATAACTTCGATTCTCCGTTCTGGTTTGGCATTAAATGGCTGCGCCTCGGTAGTGTAATTACTTAATGATATATGAATATAAAAAAATATATTTGTAAATTTAAATAGTGTAATAAGCGTGAAATGTAACGAAATATTTAATGTATTTGGGTAACAATTGAGTAACTAATTTTTCAACCGCGCATTTTGTAAGATTGTAGTGTTCGGCACTACATTTATTGTCAACATTACGTATGGAGTGAGTATTCATCGAGCAAATAATGATTTCGATGAATTTGTAGCCATTTTCATGATGATAAATTATAATATTTGTCCCAAATAAATCTAGGAGAAACACTATACACATATTTAACTAAAGATTAATTTGCGGCGTGAAGCTATCTCTTATAATTATATAATAAGACAGTAAAAATATTTTGTCTGTACATTTAGTAATTTTGACTGAAATGGATAGAGGGACACTTAAAAAGAAAAATAGAAAGCAAAAATATATTTTTTTAATTTCTTGTCTGTCTGTCTATCTGTCGATATGTATGGTCACATTTTTCTCTGAAGGTACTGAACTGGTTTACGTGACGGTTTCACCAATTGCTTTGTTTTAACTCATCTTAGCAATTATAGTTGTTTCATCAAAATCGGTTCGTTAAAAAAAAATTTATTGTCATTTGAATGAACTCAAGGCATTAGTTTGCCTGCGAATGTTATATAGCAATCGCGCTGGTAAGATTCCTGGCTAAAGAATGACATTCAACATTCAGTTTATGACTGTTGATAAAAATATATATTTTTGAAGCACTATTATATAATATTTTATACAATCAAGAAAACAATATTGAATTGTTAATGGAGATTACCTTCATAAATCATAACAGTTAAGTTTAAGTCGTAATTAATTCAACACAGAGATAAAGAACGATTTGATCTTGAAATAAATATTAAGTAAATACAAAGATTTTTTGGTTCGTTCGTTCGTTTAAAATAAATCTATATAAAAATGCCTAAAAACATCCTTTCTACAAAGAATATTATGAATTATTACCCAAATCAATAATTTTACATTTAAAGCTGTTTCTGAAGCAGTAAATTAAATTAGCACATTTAACAGAGTTTTAAAAAACATAACATTGGTAAAAAGAACGTAATGTTACAATATATATATATAAAATCATATTAGAATATTACAGATTAAAGTAATAAAACATCATATTAGAAGTTATTTTAGTTGTCAATCAATTCTGCTTATTAAATCAATATTCATGTAGTTTGAGCGGGCGAAGCCGCTGGCGAGCCATGTATGTAATAAATTAAGCCTTCAACCATATTTTGTACATATTAACCTTTACCTTGAATCACTTGCATCATATTACTAAGAAACGCATTAAAATCCGTCGCATAGCTTCAAAAATCTGTTTGTGCATCGGTAGGAAGCGACTTTTCCTATCTCTTTTACCTACTACGTAAAGAAACATACCTACAAAAATTTTACATAACATCATTTTACCTATTCTAAAGATCTTAGAATACTCCACATACTATTTTGCGAAATCGTCCTTGATAAAACTTTTAAAATATCATGAATCGTGTAATATGAATACAATCCGATTCAAGGCTTTTCAATATTTGTTGTGCCCAAAACAATCGAAATAATTACAAGTTAAACATACTTCGGTTATAATATTACTACACTCATGTCCTTGACCAAAAGTGCGTCCGAACAAACATGACCAGGACCAGTAGCAGCTACTTATAGTATAATATTAATAATATAAGTAGTAACTTATGTTATAAAATATTTTTGTTTTTATTCAATCCAGCGCTAAGACACTCCGTCCACCAGTGCCTATCTCGTTTATAAATATTTTATGTTGGATGATGTAGCAGAAAACTGCCTTTTATTTACGGCTAGTGTTTCACCTGCGTCTAATAACTTCATGAATCTCTCTATATATAAACCCTCATACTTTTTATATGACCTTCTTCAAGTATCATCTTTTTTGTGTTGTCAAAGGTCAATCGCAATCTCCTCCTGTCTTTTAAAAAAAGTAGTTAAAATTCTCGCATCATTTACAAATTAAATAATATTTTAAATAATTATAATATAATAACATTAATTACTGAATATTTGCATAATTATTATAATGAGCGTATTAAGTTAATTGCTGTTTATCATACGTTTTAATCGATAAAGTGTGTTTTAAAAAGTTATTCTCCCTTTTTTCAAGCCAAAAGAAAGATTTCATTATAAAATTTTTTTTTGGACGAAGTAAGTCGTGGCGCAGGGGCACAAGCATGCGAATGTTACCGCGACTGGTTGTGGGTTTGATCCCCACTCGAGGAAATGAAATATTTATTCAAATTTATATTTTCAATTCTTCACTCTGATGCCGCAATGCAATGCCTCCAGAATTCAGCGAAAAGTGGGGAACGGAGTGTCTTAACACTAGATTTACTCTGCCTACTCTGCTGTGTGCGGGATACAGCGTGAGTCTGATTTAATTTAATTTAATTTTAACAGATTCACTCTCTTTTTTACCAAGAAGCTCTAACATAACATTAATTTGGTCTTAATACAATTCACTTTCACAATTCAACCTTGGAAAAACCGTGATTTGTAAGTAAACCTTAAAATAACTGTTTCTTTTAAATTTATTTTAACAGCTTTGTTTAATTATGATTGGTTGTGCGCAACAGCACCGCGTCTGTATATAATGGTTTTAGGTTCGATTTCTACTCGGAAGAATGAGTAATTTTCATTTCCTCGCTCAGGTAACAAGACAAAGAGCAACACTGAGTCCCTCAACATGCAATGTCTCGAAAATTGGGGGGTGTGTGAGGAAGTTGGTGCTTTAACTTCAGGTTTCTTCTGGTTAGCATGCCGCTTATAAGTTCCCATATAAGCGGCAACAACCGTTGCATTTAAAGTACACTAGCTTCCTTTTGCATTCTCTGCTATATTCGGGATTTTACATATAAAGTAAAGCTGGAAAAAACTTAAATTACTTTTTACCTCTGTACATATAAATTAAATTACAGAGTTTGTCTGTAATATCAACATTTTTTCAAGTCCATATATTTGTTTAGACGACACCAAAACACAATTAAACAATTTTAACATTTTTGTCTGTCTGTCATTCTGTTTATCCGAGCTAACTTTTGGACCAGTGAACCGTTTATTATGGGACTAACAAAAGACAGAAAGACAGAGAAAGAAAGACAGACGGGGTTGTGGAGTAACATAAAGGCATTTTGATGCAATAAAAAAGTAACATCTATTTAAAGTATATTGTTCGAGAAAATTGCTACTTCTTAAAACAATTCCTATACAACTGTTTTATTGAGTGAAAAGTAAAAAATTAAAGGTATTTCATAAAAAAAAATCATTACGAAGTTATATTTGTAGTTATGCTAAAAACACATTGTTTTCAATGACATAGTATTCGAAGCCGAACCCATTAGGTACTTCCATAAAAACAATTGCTCAACAGCTGAGCTATACAGTCAAGGCAAGGTATGCCTTATATGATAAGGCTAACCAAAGGTCACTGTCTAGTATCCATCAGTCACTATTAGGCGAAAATAATTATGTAAATGTCTTTGACACGTTCGTTATATAATAGCGGATGATAGATTATTATCCTAGCAAGGTCAAAATTACTACTAGTTAATAAAACAAACAATGTTTTTTTCAGTGATAAAGACATCTTTTCCCATTTTTTTTTGAGTTTCATGCTGTATCCCGCACACAGCAGGGTAGGTAGAGGGAACCTAGTGTTAAGACACTCCGTTCCCCACTTTCCGCCAATTTCTGGAGGCATTGCGTGTTGAGTGGCGGAACTCAACACCGCGCTTTCCCCTCGACACTAGAGCGAAGAAATCAGAATATAAATGTAAATAAATATTTCATCTCCTCGAGTGGGAATCGAACCCACAACCAGTCGATTTTCAGGCACACTTTGTGTCCCTGCGCCAGGACCGACCTCTTTCCCATTTTATTATGAAAAATCTGTGTCAATTGTGTAATTTTTATGCTTTTGTGAAATAAAGACTTTGTGAGTCATAAAATATTATGTTGTAAGTGTCTGGAGTGGACCACAATTATTTATTTAGTTTCAGTCAGACGCTATCCCATTGCATATTTTTCTGTTATTATAGCAAGCGAAGCGAACAGAGAAGATTAATGAATTAAAAAAATATTTAAATCAAAATAGTACCTCCAACCATCAGCAAGCACCACCTGCAATAACCTAAATTATTTAACCTCACGTCGTCGTTATGTGCTGTTTCTATAGAAATAAGGTATAAGCAAATTGACTCATATATTATTTTTATGAAAGTTGTGTAACGGAGTATAGGTCATGACCATTTTGTACTTGATAATAAGACCATGTGTTTAATATATTTTTTGACCATTGGAATGTTGACGAAATTTTGCCTTTTTAATAACAATTATTTATAGAATTTATTTAATGGTAGCGTATAGGTTTCGCAAGTTTCTTTAAGATTTTAGTTTAACATCTCGCTGTATCCTGTATATGGTATAGTAGACAGAGGAAACTTAGTGTTAATGTTAAGGCACTTCGTTCCCCATATTTGGACAATTAGAATTCTTGTAACCGGAGTGAGGAAACGAAAATGTTTAATTTCCCCGAGCAGAAATCGCATCCACAACCGTCACGCTTACTCGCGCTTTGCCGCTATACCACAATGGCCTCGATTAAATACTTTCGAGTTTTTTAAAATCACTTTACATTATATCATGAGAAGATTTAAAAATAATATTACTAACTCGTTTAATAAGAACAAAATTCGCCATTAGATTCCGTATCGTTATATACATATACTAGAGGGCGCGCGCGGCTTCGCCCGCTTATTAGGAGTGAATTCTAAAAAAACCACGAAACACGTGTTCAATAAAATATTTTTAACAGTCTGAATTTAATTTTTTATAAAAATCGGTGGCAATTTAAAGTTTTTTCCATATAAACTTTTAACCCTTTATTTGAACCCTGAGAGGGTGAATTCTTAAAAACCACGAAACACGTGTTGAACAATGAAATATTTTTAAGAGTCTGAATTTCAAATTTTATAAAAATCGGTACAGATTACATTTTTTTTCCATACCGACTTTCAATCTCTATTTCATCCCTTTAGGATTAAAATTTTTCAAATTCCCTTCTTAGTGGATGTCCAGAATATGAAAATAAACATCTGCCCAAATTTCACGTTTCTACCATCAGCGGTTACGGCTCTGCGTGCGTCTTACCTCAGTCAGTCAGCACAAGTCCTTTTATATATATAGATAATAATATGGTAAGGACAAAGGCAAGAACAGTTTTGACGCTATGTTATCTCTACCGAAGCTGATTTATGAAAAGCGTGAAGCTGAAAAAAATACACAAAATAATCAAAATCTCTTACCATGATTTAAATAGATATAAAAAAATTGTACACTATGATTAACACGTTTCACGCTGTATCCCGCACACAGCAGGGTAGGCAGAGGGAACCTAGTGTTAAGATACTCCGTTCCCCACTTGACAAAGTTTGGTTGTTAAGGAATTGCCTATATTGAGACATGACTGTGTATAACATAAATTATACGTATTTTTCACTATAAATAACAATAGACATTTCCAGCATTGTTAATACATTTTGCCATAGGTTCGTTGAAACAAAGTGTAATAGAAATTTGTACTTTATTTCTATGGAACAAGTGTTTTTTAAAACAGATTTTTTTCACTTATTACCGTGAGAATTTAAATATGGTGATTTAATTTGATCACGTTGTTACCATTAAGAAATCGGTCAAGTGCGAGTCGGACTTATTTAGAAAGTATTCAGTATCATTATACCATTTCATGATTGTAGGTCAACTTGAATCACACCTTATAAAAGATGACTAGCTTTTTGCGGGCAAGCAAATTTGCAGGCTTATGCGTTCATTTTGTATAAAATGAAGTTCTCTTCTGAAGCTCACGCTGTATCCCGCTCAAAGCAGGGTAGGCAGAGGGAACCTAGTGTTAAAGACACTCCGTTTCCCACTTTCTGCCGAATTTTTGGAGGCATTGCGTATTGAGAGGCAGAACTCAACGCCGCGCTTAACCTCGACACCAGAGCGAAGAAATGGAAATATAAATTTAAGTAAATATTTCATCTCCTCGAGTGGGGATCGAACCCACAACCAGTCGGTTTTACTGTCACACTTCGTGCCGCTGCGCCACGACTGGCCTTATGAAATGAAGTACAATTAGATATTGTAATATTTTTATTTCTGTAATTCGAGTATACCAAAATGTGATTCAATTATAGGACTTAAGTTTCCCTGTTCACTTTGCTCAGTATTCATTTATAAGTTTCATTCAAAGCAGTCAGTCACACTTCACTTAAGTATTAGATATTAAATTAAGCTTGATACATCCACGTGTACCTGACAAAAATAGACAAAATAATCCTATACTACAGGTTCCCCTTCTTTTTTAGAGGTACGGATCTTTAAAAAAAATATTACATACGTACGTACTTAGAAGAAAAAAAACTCTCAAGATTTTTTACGACTAATATAGCTACCGTCGATAACGAAACAAATGTCTGTAAGTAATTTTTTACGAACTACAATATGTTTAAATATTGGGAAGGTACTGAAATATTATGTAAAACGGTAGTGTCAAAGGTTCAAATCCATATGAAATTTAAATACGAAATTTTCATCTTTTTATTGATATTTTGGGCTATATATAATAGCCCTAATTATTAGCTTCAGAGGCAACTTAGTGTTAAGATACTCCATTCCTCACTTTGGCAAAATTTCGATACATACATAGGTACCATTACATTGTCTAACACAAAATTTCTACAGACTGGAACAAAGGACTTAATGTGGACAACGGGATGTCTTGATTCTGGGTTCTCTTTATTACCCTGCTACGTGGGACAAAAGCGTGAAGCGTGACATCAAACATTTTGCCTGAAACGAATGTCCTTGCGTGGTATTCATTTATAAGTTTAAGTTCATTAAATCACGCCATTGGTTTTTTTTTGAGATGATTGCATTAAGATTTTATTACTATGATGCCGTGACACAGTTATGATTCTAATTAACACAATAGTTAACAAAATGGTTAGTACATTTTTTAAAATATCACGCTCTTTCCTGTAATGCATTTTAGGCAGAGAGAAAAGGAGTGTGAGTCGGTCTTGCCCATCATCACTAATTTCAAGAGTAATAAATTTCATAACTAGATCCATAGGAAGAGTGAAGAGGTTTTTTTACGCAGCAAAACAGTTGCATAAATGCTCGTATTTTTTTATTGCGATGACTTAGAAGCTTGATTTATTCTCTGCTTTAAAACACTATATAGTTATATTTTTGATATTAATTTCAACTTGATACCTCCTCACGACTTCGGTATAAATGGTCTTGACGGACGCACAGATGGACAACAAAGTGATTCTATAAGGGTTCCGTTTATACCTTTTGAGGTACGGAACCCTAAATAAAAAATATATCTCTTAGTAGCAAGTAAAAACTCACTAAATACAAAATATCCGCGATGCGAAGGAGGAGCCTGTTACAGCATGTACCTTGGATATGAGTGTAAAATAAATAATAATAATATGCACGGCAATACACATAATTAGCATAATTAAATATGAATAATAAAATCAACATATTTACAATATCATATTAATCTAGAGTAGTTCATGTATGGACGTCCCGAGTGTCAGAACTGTCATTTCATATATATGGTAGGTAGGAGTGCAGATGGAAGGCAGCGGTCGAGTCAAACTATTAAGTACTACGGTATTCATAAATACTACTGTTAAGTACAAACTATTAAGTACTACGGTATTCATAAATACTACTGTTAAGTGCTACTGAAAGACTCATAACAAATATATAATACATATAATAATTCGAGGCCTATAATGGCAGGATCTTTTAGGATCGAAATTCTTATTAAGGTAAAATATGTGTAGGAGCGACACATATTGTGGATCAAAGGGAACTTTGATCAATATTACAAATATATATAGAATGTTGCTTGACGTCGTGGAGGCTGACGGGCTTATGTGACCTGTTATAGTACATTCGCTCGTGATACGTAAGATATGCTTTTATGGCGTTGGTCTTTGACATATTGTATACCACTGTGGTTCTACGGCTTGGTATATGATTAGTAGATGTGTGATGCTATTTTATGTCCCAATTCCGGTGTATGTAGTAGTGTCCGCCTATATTTTCATTTTGAATCACAACGCGATACCCACGTCTTGGTTATTAAAATTTCATGAAATTACTACTCTTTTCCGTAGTTTTGTTGCGTAATTACAAAAGTGTAATTTCATGTGTTAAAAAATTACATTATTAAAACTGTTCTACTAGACAATAATAAATTATTATTGTAATAGCTGAGGCGATCGTTGCGCAGCGGCACAACGTTTTGATTATGTGGTGTCGTAATCAAATGTTGTGCCGAAGCGACAAGAGACGCAACGCTTGCGGTTTCGATTCCCACTCAGGAGAATGAATTATTTTCGTTTCCTCGCTTTGGTAACGAGGCAAAGCGCGGCGTTGAGATCGCCACTCACGTCACGCAACGCTTTAAGAATCGGCGGAAAATGGGGAAAGGGTAATCATGTTACTATTATAATTATGTATACATAATTCCAATTTAAATGACCAGAGCCGAGCGCCGGGACGTACGTCCATTACCCAAGAAGGGCGGATTCAAATCCATATTCTTAATTATTAATATAATACAAAATTGTAATAACTTTACAAAATAATTAAAATCAGCTATTAAACTAATGCATAACTTTAAGAATGATTTCTAATAGGTTAGGTCAGTTTACTAATTGAATTATTATAACGGTTCTCACTTTATGACTCAAATTTATGCCAATCATTAAATAAACGTGTATCAATTAAGAATTATTATTATACTTACATTATAATCCGAATATTGCGTAAAGTAGAAAGTTTGCTCATCTGAAGGACAATTACTGTTTTGCAATAAAAAAAAATACTTAAATATTAATATAGTTTGCAATATGTCAGTATCGGTTTGCCTTTTGTGCCGGTTGCACCTTGAACTTACTTTCACGGCCACTTAGCGTCCTTGACTCGGTGGCCTAGTTCCTTCAAAGTTGTTTTATTAAGTAAGTAAATAATTTGTTATTAAGTAAAATTTTAATTAAAAGTGTTATACAGCTTTCAAGTTGATATTTGTTGGTGGAAATTTACATATTAATATATATGTATATATGTAGGTATATAAAAATTCTTTCGTTATTGAATACTGACACACTTCGCACGAGAGGATTTCAAAATTCCGAAATTTTCGAAATACGGAAGTGGAAAAAATATATTAGTTTTACACTGTATCCTGCACATTGTAGTAGTAGTTTATGTATGCAAAGGGGACCTAAGAACCTAGTGTTAAGACACTCCGTTCCTATTAGGAAACTTGCGTTTCCCACTAACAGCCGAATTCTTGAGGTGTTATGCGTTATGTGGCGGACCTCAACGCCGCTCTTGCCTCGAAGCCAGACCAGAGCGGGGAAATGATAACATTATATCATTTCATCGAGTGGGAATCGAACCCACAAACTGCCGCGCTTACAGTCGTTTACACTTATATACGAGTACATACATATTTTTAAAATGTCTATGGTATTATTTTATTTTTTTGTAAATGTTTCTTCGTTGTGATTATGAGTGCCGTTGGGTACCGCTGTACAACACGCAATATCTAAAATAAGCAAAAAATGTAGACCAGAATATTAGCAAAATATTCGTAATAAATATACAGAGTGGAAGTGTCAGCACCACTTTAAAAGAAATCACAGTTTTACCTACTCTATAAAAGCTTAATATAATTTATTTATTTTTTCCAAAAAATGAAAAAATGATATTTTCTAACAAAATTAATAATAAAATTATTGTTGTAATCTAAAACGCTATTTGCCAAGAACGACGCACGCACACATAAAACCTATCAAAGGGAAACCGCCGCGTACGCCCCATTCCGATATCAAGTCATATGTATTCGCGATAAAGTTCAAAGTTGATTAACCTTTAGAAGTAATTTTGTAGTAGTAGGTGTACATTGGTATCTATGCGTAACTGCTTCAAAAACACCGTGAAAGGAAAAAAAATCCTACGTCTAAACTGTTGAGGTGTTGTGATTAATTTCTTTAAGTATGGGCTTAAAATATTTTACCCTATATGCTGTTCCTGTAAAAGGAGCGCTGACACTTCCAGCCTGTATATCATTAACGTAAATAAAGAAGAAATATTTATTAAAAATGTTTTGGTAATAGATTTTTTTTTGTCGTAACTAATATTGTCATATTGAATTAGTTGGTATATTTAGGTTTACGTACCTGTAAAGAAAAGTTGTGGTTGTGGTACCCTTTCGAGCACAAAACAAATAAATTTCCAAGACGAAGTTAAAAGTTACCAAAGTTTATGCATTGTTTATGCTCTATTTTGTATCAAAAGCCTACTGGATACTTCTCGCGACGCTACAATTATGATTTTTTTCAAGTAGTGGAAACTTACAATAAAAGAGAAAGAAATATATCGAAAATATATGATTAAAGTTATATTAATTAATTTCTTACAAAATGAGTGCATGCATATGTCCGGCCACGTATCAGCTGACTAAAAATTACAACACAGCAGGTACGGATAATCCTCGTTGAGCCGATTCGCACTTGACCGCTTTTTTTATATAGTTTTAACATCCCGCACAAAGCAGGGTAGGCATAAATAGAGTTGTGTTTTCCTATGTCCTAACTCTGAAATAATGTCTAAATTTAAAAATAAGTAACAATAAAATAATATTATATATTTTTATTTTGTTTTTTTAGGTGCAGTGTCAAGCTACAATATGTCGATCGTAGATTCATATAAAAGTTTCATGGAGAGGAATAGTGGTAAGTTTTTTATTAAAAGTATATTTAAATACTGTATATAATGTGTATTTGTATTACCTGTATATATATATATATATATATATACACAACATATTATTAAAAGTTATATAAAAACGTGAATGCACCGAAACGATTATATGTGGATTTTTTTTATCTACGGCTCATAAACATTTCTTAAAATTATTTAAAATATATCTAAGAGTTTTAAATAAATAAGTTATGACTTGATACATTTATAATAATCATAATTTACATATAAATTTTGTTAAAATTTATATATTTTGTCATAAAACTCAATTTGGGTAAAGTATCAATTATTTTTTATTCTACGTTTATTAAATTACCACAAACGTTTGCATTCAAAAAAAAACTTAAAAAATTCTGAACAAGAGCAAAGCGCTCTAAAACGTAAATAATTCTGATGTTGAATTGGATACTTCGTGCAATGGTGCGACCGTAGCAGGCGACCCATATTAAATGCTGTTAGAATAAAAAATAAACAAAATATTACTTTTGAATTTAGAACCTTTAATTTTTATATGTTCATTTTGTTTTCTAATTTTCACATATTCGTATACATATTTTAAAATATTTTGTGATATTAAAATAAACTGGGGTGATAAAGATAACCACCGAATCGCTGTGATTGTATTACATAAAGTATGTATGGAAATATTTTTTTTTAAATCCTCCCTTGGTATTAGTCAAATATATGTAAACAAAATTTATCTGTACTCGTTAAAAATAAATAATTAAAAATAACTCGCTAAAAATGTTGCTTTACTCAATTTGAGAATCAGCTCCAAATTAGATTCTTACGATCGACACTTATGAAATTATACAATATGATTTTGGTGTGTCATGCAGATCGGAATAACATTATTTATTCCAGAAACGTTTATGAATTTACAGTTCCTTAGGAAACAAATATCCCGAAAGAACACACATAATATTTAATTAAACAAGTTAGTCAAAATAAGAAGTTACATGCTTCATTTTTTGAACGTCAAATAATTTACCACCAGTTCACTAAAGTTATTGCCACAGACCTAAGAAGAACTGGCGCAACAAACTTAGCAGGACTTTTTTTAAAATCAATTATACGAAAACAAATTTTAACATTTCTGACAATGATACTTTGAAACAGACTGGAGCGAGCATTTCATTCCCAAGGCGTGTTATCATTTATATAATCATTAATTTGGTAATAACCTTTAACACACAAACGTCTTTTTACAACTCTTTTAAATTGTGATATAGAACATTCTCGGACGTTTTCTGGGATCATGTTTGAAAGCGTACATATTGTCCCATAAAAGAATTACAGACTCGATATAATCGGGTTACAGGTGTAATAAGTTTACTCCTATTTCTGGTATTAGAATAATGTACATCACCAATTGTAATATTCTTCTTAGCTAAACACATTTCCGTTCTCTACCGAGTGTTTTAACATTAGATTAAGACGGAGAAAAGTGTATACTAACCCGGTGAATCTGCAAAATTAACAGTTGTTTATTCCACATGCTTATTTTAAGTACCTACGTATACCAAATCATAACATCGTATTTTCAATACAGACCGAAGCGAAGGTTGCAATACGTTCATATAATCATCACGTTCCTAACAAATAGTCCTACAGTACAATAGTATGAATACAAACTATGTAATTATATATTATTCATATGTATTATATGTAGGTAATTTTATAAAGTCAGAATATTTATGCAATAATTAATATTCAACGAAGAAAATGATAAAAAAATGTATTTTTGTTTTTAATTATAAAATGTAAGTATCTACTATTATAATATAAAATTGCAGTGTTTGCTTGTACATGATAATCTCAAGAACGAAACTACGAACGAAACAATACTTTTTGTATTGGGTAATCCATTTATCAAGGATATATTCACATCAAGTACGATACACATCTCTTAGCTCTTAGTTATTTCTATTTAACAACGGGAAATAAATCACAAGTAAAGATAAAAAAAACATTTATTAGTCTAAAAATGCCAAAATTTTACCCCGTGCTATAGAAAATTTGAAATTTTTATGGGATTACCAACCATTCTGTGTTATTTACAATGCAATATCGCAGTATATATAGCTATATAGGTACACTGCAATATTTTTTATATGAGTATGCGAGGGTTAACTTGTTCTGTACCAAAATAATATTGAAAAAGTGACTTCTTATATTTATCTTGTGTGTAGCCACATATACATATGGACATACAGATGCTGTTATGATGCAGCATCGTTAATTTAACTGCTTCGTTAAATTAACGATGCTGCATATTATGAATATACAAATACCACACATTGCGGATATGTTACTTTAGTTTCTATTCTCCCTATAAAAACGCCAAAGAGAGAAAAAAAATATTTCGATCAGAAATATTAACTTCAGGGTGGCTAGTACTCGTCGACCGTTCTGGACATTATAAGCAAAAATATTTCTTTACAGATCCTCGAACAGAACACTGGTGGTTAATGTCTGGTCCAGGTCCTCTTATCACTCTCCTGGCGACTTACCTCTATTTCTGCAACTCTGTTGGCCCACGCTATATGAGGGATAGGAAACCTTACTCTTTGAAGAACACAATCATGGCGTATAATATATCACAGATTTTGATGAGCATATTCTTAGTATATGAGGTGAGTTTGTATTCAAATTTATTGGTGATTGGGAAAGAGGTGTAAAAGGGCAACTTATTACTAAGATTTCGCTTAAAGACAAAAAGACAATCAAACAAACAGCCTAATAAATGCCACCAACAATATTTTTTCATATATATCTTCCATGTGCAGATACTGATCCATTACGATTTTATTGTAATTTTAGATTAGTTTTTAACATTTCTCTCTTTATATATTGTTTTATTATGTGCCTATTTTGGCGATAATGTGTGTTGTGTGGTCATCCATTTTCAATTGTTGTCGGTTGGTTGGAAGAGATTTCTTTTAGAAATAAGCCAATAATCAGTAATGAGTAATAATATAGTGTACAGAAAAGTCAACTCACTTTTAATGTAAAATTACTAAATGATTAATTTAAAATTACTAATTAAGAAATGTAAAATTTCTTACATATTTTATACTAGCGGCCCGCCCACGGCTTCGCCCGCTTAAAATACATGATTATTGATTTAAGCAGAATTGATTGACAACTATAATAAAATAAAATAAATAAATAAATCAGCTTCACGCTGTATCCCGCACATAGCAGGGTAGGCAGAGGGAACCTAGTGTTAAGACACTCCGTTCCCCACTTTCTGCCGAATTCTGGAGGCATTGCTTGTTGAGTGGCAGAACTCAACGCCGCGCTTA
>JAATLQ010034460.1:0-14606 GCA_013421005.1 Heliconius erato x Heliconius himera
CAATTTTAAGCCTTATCTTCTTGCTAATACGTATCTGTTTCGCTTATCTGTTTCTTTTACTATTTCTTTAAATTTCTTTATTTCCTTCTGTGAGTGTGTAAAATTATTCTCTTGTGTATCTTCTTAAAGTGTAAATAAATTTGGACAATTATTCCACAAAATTTTGGAAATTTAATTTCACTCCATAATTGAAAATATAAAATATTATTAAATAGCGTAGTTCACAAAAACCGCTATAATGTAAAAGTGCATTCAAATCTCAAACCCACACCCGTTTTATTTAGTCAAAATATTGTAATGGCCCAATGTAAATAAATATTTCATTTCCTCGAGTGGGGATCGAACCCACAACCAGTCGATTTTACAGTCACACTTTGTGCCCCTGCGCCGCGACTGGCCTATGGCCTATTATGTATTTATAATATATTATTAGCTTAAAGAGCTATTTAATCGCAGCAAAATAAAATAAGTAAACAGATTTGATCAATATATATTTTTTATCTATGTTGCAGTGTATGTAGCTTTTAATATTATAAGAGCTAAACACGCAATAAAGATTATAAATGTTTTCAAATGTGGCCCAAATGTGTATGACACTAATATGATTTTTAATATAACATACATCTAGAGTTCTTGTATGTATAGCATCACACAATGAAATGGTACACGTAACATCGTATAAGACTGGCGATACTGACAATTTAAATGCAACTTACCGATTCACAGGCGCTTGTAAATACCCTCTTTGAATAAAGAATGTCGTTATTTTCATACTTTGTGTTGCTTTGCCGTTACATGCGAAATTCACACATGGAATTTTCACGCTGTTAGGCAATGCCGTAGTTCGTTATATTTACTGATAATCGGTTAAGCGAGAGTCGGGGTCGCCCACCGGCGGTTCCATACCATTTTCATTATTGTGGATCAGAAGAAAGCACAATTTATAAAAGGTGACAAACTTACGTTTGCGGCCATATGCACTCATTTTATATGAAATGATCTACAAATATATGTTTGTAATAATTTTTTTTCTATGAAATGATCATAAATTTTCACTTTTCAGATTTTTTTCCTTTATTTATAATTGTAAGTTTTCAGTTTAAGCCAAGTGTCATAACTGTAGGTCCATGGAAAGTACCCTGTGGGTTTTTATTACTCGGCAATTTCATATAAAACTAATGCAAAAATGCTCATACCTTTTGATAGCGTTGATTTGGAAGCTTGAGTTTTTCTGTGTTTCAAGGAGGCATAAATCTGAATATTTGATAACAACTTCAGCTTAATACCTCCGCGCGATCTCGAGATAAATAGTCTTGTACGAAGACGACTTTTGATGTAAGGAGCCTTTCGAATTGTGCAATAAAATACATTTTAAAGCTTCAACTTCATAATATTATATATACATACCTTATGTAAATTATTCTAATCCAGATTAAACTTTATTTTTAATAAAGATTCACATCTTAGAGATCCAGCCATATCCGAGCAAATTTATCTTTCTTATTTATACAATAACTTATGCTGGATATTCTACATTTTATGAGATTATAGTTTCAATATCAAAATATAATAAATTTCTAGAACATATACAAGTTAAGTTACTGTGCTCGATTGTACCAACGCTTTTAACTCAGTGGACACTGACCTTTTAATCGCTGTTTTACGGTCAATTAAAATTTCTCTTTCAAGCTACAGAATGGTTCAGAGGCTATTTATCAGATGGGGAACAATACGTTCATACCAATGACAAAATATCTTGCTTTCGTCCTTTTTCTATGGGTGTCTTCCAAAACTACTCTAGCTAATGAGCTAGAGTAGTTTTGAGCTAGAGTAGTAGTGAATGCACTACTACTACCGATTTTAGATTATGCTGACTGATGTTACCGGACATATCAGAGGACCAATTAAATAAACTAGAACGGTTACAACATCTATATATAAAGATTTGTCTTTAGTCTGCGTCAATTTAATCACGTTTCTGGTTATCGTCATCAGCTTCACCATATGCTTATCTTTCGTTATTCCATCATTTACAATCCTTAAGCTTCCTCTTATTTAAAAGAACGATTGAGCTTCCTTGGTTCCGATTCTCTTCTATGCCTTGAAGTAAGGTCGCGAAGTGGTAACCTCCGCGAACTTCCTACTTGACTTACCCACTTCTATTCTAACTCCTTTACAGCCCAGTCGGTTTTACAATCACACTTTGTGCCGCTGCGCAAACAATTTTTTTTTGTTTTTTTATCTTTTTTTTTGCATACCTACACATTTTATTCTCCCACATGACTTAGGTTGCCTGGTAGAAAATGCTATTTAGCGTTAAGCCCGCCTATTGTACATTTTTTTATATTAAATTTTGTACAATAAAGAATCTAAAAAAAAATGTATATAAAAATGTTATTTTACTATAGAACTAATTATGGACATAAAATAAAATAATATAATAATATAACATAAATATAATAATATAATATAAATAAAATAATAATATAACATTTACCTAACGGCCATGTTTTCAGTTGATATTTATTTGTCTATGATTTGATCAGTATAAATACTGATGTTTAAGTAAGGTAGCTGTCTTCTTTTGTCGTCAGTAGGACGTTATAAAGCTAAATACTAAATTGTTACTTTTTAAATATTAGGTTATTATACGTTCCTATTTGCTGGTTAAGTCAATAAGTTGTTAATTAATGTTATTAAATTATATTATCACTACTTGTATAATATATAAATCTATACAAATTTGTTATTTAGTTAAATAAATAATGCTTGTTATCATAAACTTCTTTTCTTATAATTTTGGGTTGTATTATCTATACTGATAAATATAATAAATATATGAACTTCATAACTTCTTTTACTTCAAGAACCTTAAATTGCTATTTCAATTATTTATAATTTAATTTCTAAACTCTATATTAACTTTAATTCTAACACATGTAACGTTCCATTCTACTCTTCTCTTTTTTATATATTTTAATCTTTTGTTTTGATCAAAGGTTGCCTGCAAGAGATTGCTTAAAGCAATTAGGTCGTCTGTGCATACATGTTTTTATTAATCTGTTTTCCGTGTTATGTGTTATTTTTTTTTCTTTTTGTCTACTATAAAGTTTCTACTTAAATTTATTAAACTAAGTATAGTTTAAGAGGTATCTAATTCAAGAGAAATTTTAGCGGTAAGAGTTAGAGGTATCACTCATCATTAAATTTAAATATAATAGATACGTGTTGAAACTGTATCCCCTTGCAAGCCTTTTAAAGGATCGGATTCTTTTTAACCTATAAAAAAATATAATTTTACAAATATGTCCATAAATCTGAGAAATCAACTGAGTGCAATATTACTCCGACCGAATACGTACCAATTGAAATGCCCTACATTACTACCTCCGTTCTCGCTTGCTGGAATATTAAACATACTGCATTGTAAATGTAAATAGAAAATTCATTGAAAATTTTACGTTGCTACTGTTGATATCAAATTCGTCCAATACAAGGAAGGAAATAGTATTTTGAAAAGAAATTGCACAAGATTTACGAATATTTAATATATTGTGCCGTTTAAATACTTAAATTAATTTTCATATAAAAGAAACGAATTAGCAACGCGCGATACGACACAGTATGCTATAATATATAGCTTGTCTTGGTTGTCTTCCATTTTCCAAACATTCAAACAAAACTGAACATTAGGCGGTGCAGCTCTACAAACTTTAAAAATTCTTTCATTTCTTAAATCATATTAGTTACATATTATATTGACCAAAACAAATTACACAACACAGTTAATAAAACTACTTTAAAATGGTCTCTTACCACTTCATAATAGAATTGACGATTTCAACTGATCAAACCGACTAGCTCTAGTACCTCTCGATGTTAAAAATACTACCCTAAGCATAGTTCTGAATGTCATATGCCGGATGACTCTATGTTAGTATGACGTAGCATCGGGGTCGAGAGCGACTCGTCTGAACAATGTAAGCGAGATCAATAGACAGACTTATTGCTGTTCAAACTGCCGCAGAGGAGTTTATAATAGCGCGCCAACTTATAATGATCGATCTGTCCCTTAATATTAGCTCTGATTTTAAGAATGAAATCGTTATGTAGAAATTAAGTTATTTTATATTTTTGCTCGTTAGTTGTGGATCTATTGCATACACACTTTCACGTATATGAGTGTATTTACGCAGATATCCCGATAGAAAAGTGACAATTTGCGTGGAAAAACAATATAATTTTTGTTTTATAATAAATTTTTATATAGCAATCATATAATTTTCCTTCTTTTGTTAGGTTGAAGCGGAGAACTTACATCTCACAAGTAAAATACATAATTACATATCTATTTCTATACAATATTTTATGAGTTTTCAATTTTATTTATGTTATTTCAGTGCTTAATATAACATTTAATACCACCGTGCCTTCACAGAAGAAAATAATATATAAACAGAGTAGGCAGAGGAAGGCTAGTGTTAACGCACTCCGCTCACCATTTTCCGCCGAATTCTGGAGGCGTTACGTATTAAGTGGCTGATTGGAACATCGCAATAATATTTTCTAGTATTTCTTTATCGATAGATAGTGTTAGGTTTAGTTGAGCCATTTTAGAGACAATTTTAAATCACTACGCGCCTTTTTTTTAGTTCAAAGCATATAGAAATAATTTAACAGGAAGGTTGATGTAAGAAATCTAGGTGTTAAAGTTTGTGCTGCACCGCTTTGTGTTCAGATTTCTATGAATGAGTGGCAATTGGAAGACAACCAAGACAAATTATATATTATAGCGTACTCTTTCTTCATCGCGCGTTACTAAATCGTTTCTGTTATATAAAAATTGGAAGTATTTAGACACAATATATTAAATTTTGATTATTAGTGCAGTTTCTTTTCAAAATGCAATTACCTTCATTGTATTGAACCAATTTGATATCAACAGTAGCAACGTAATATTTTCAATGAATTTTCTATTTACATTTTCAATGCTGTATGTTTAATATTCCAGCAAGCGAGAACGGAGGTAGTAATGTAGGGCATTTCAATTGGTACGTATTCGGTCAGAGTAATATATCACTCAGTAGGTTTCACAGATTTATAAGCACATTTGTAAAATTATATATTTTTAAAGGTTGAAAAAAATCCGGTTATAATATCTATTATATTTAAATTTAATGATGAGCGATACCTCTACCTCTTATCTCTTAAATTAGTCTAAAATTAGATACCTTTTAAATTATACTTAGAATAATATAAGTATAAACTTTATTGCACATAAATAAGAAAAAAATATAAATAACACGTAAAACAGAATAAAAACACGTATGCAAATGCGGCAGTATTGCTTCAAGCAATCTCTTACATAGCCTTTGATCAAAACAAAGGAATTAAAATATAAAAAAGACTAGAATGACATAACGTTACGTGCACATAGAAAAAATAAAGATAATAATAAGTGTATAATTAATAGATGGAAGAGTCTACTCTAAATTAAAAAGGATTTGGTTTAGACGTCTTTTATAAGGGTCTAAGAAGGAGAAAAACATTTTTTTCTTTTGAATTTTAACCATCAACTCATAACCTCATGCCTCCAAAATTTGGCGGAAAGTGGGTAACGGAGTGCTTAACTCTAGGTTCCCTCTGCCTACCCTGCTGTGTTCGGGATACAGCGTGGAGCTGATTTATTTTCTATTTTTTTTATTATAATAAGACCATAAAGTAGCGAAAATACTAAAATTAATATATTATCAAACACTTAAGTCTATAGCCAGTTAACAAACGCAATTCCATTTTGGTGCTAATATACACTATATAGTAGTCGTAGAGTGAACACCAGTACCATCTGAAAGGTATTCATTAAATACGCACACATGCGAATATTGTAATGAACAAGTTTCGGCAACCACTTTCGCTAATCATTACTTCACAAGCATTTTGTATCTCTATTAAGATAATTAATATTATGCTTTTAATAATGATCACGAATACCTAATCACCAAAATGTGATAACCGTCGTCTATCCTTATAATACAATCGTATTGGATCAGTGTCTTCACATGCAAGATATACAAGAAAAAAAATTATTGCATAACATTGGTGTTTAATAACGTAATAAAACCATTTTTTTTTTATTTTGTTCATTTACTAGTGGCAAGCTTTTGTTTTATTTTAATCGATTTATAAAAGTTATACCAATTTGAAATATGTTGATCGACCAAAATCGTCTATAAATAACTGTTTTATTGAATTGATTGAATAAAAGATCCGCCACTCAACACGCAATGCCTCCAGATTCGGAAGTGAGGAATGGAAGTGTCTTAAGAGCAGGTTATCAGGGTCCCTGTGCGTGGAATACAGTGGGAAGCTCAAAAATAAGCGCAAGTCAGGCTCGCCCACTGAGTTGACTTTTACTGACCTTTTCTGAAATCCACGCTTAGCTTGCACTTGTAATTGCGACTTTAATACTAAATTTTGCCCTAGAGAGCTACTATTTTTTAGGATTTAACCACAAATGTATAATTTTCAGTTTTTTTCCTGAACTAGCACTATCTGTAGATTCTAGCTGCCAAATTTCATAATTCTTGGTCAACTTTTTAGTTCGTTGCTTGAAGATGGTTTTTTTTTGTTAAAAATTAATTTATTAAGTAAAGGTACAAATATAAAATTTTAGAAAATCAAGAGATTGTAGATCTGAGTAGATAGTTTAAATTTCAAATTGATAGCTCCAAGCGATCCTGAGATAAAATCTTTTGACAGAGAGACAGACAAACAGACGGACTGACAACAAAGTGATCTTGTTGCGATCTAAAGATACGAAACCCTAAAAGGCGATAATAATACAAATTTTATAGCTTTTTAAATAGAATTTTTAATTAAACGAGGTTGTCGTGGCGCAGCGTATGACTGTAAACGCGACGGTTGTGGGTTTGACTCTCACTCCAGAAATGAATTATTATTTAATAATATTTTAATTTTTTCGCTCTGGTACCAAGGCAAAGCGTGGCATTGAGTTCCGCCACTTAACACGCAATGCCTCAAAAAATCAGTGGAAAGTGGAGGCAACGGAGTGTCTTAACACTAGGATCCCTCTGTCTTCCTGCTATATATAAGACACAACGTAAAAATGAAAAAAAGCTATAAAAAAACGAATATTCAACGTCATAGAAAGTACTTATAGGTATAATAATTTCTAGTAAAAACCTTTTTCAACAATTTTATTACACAGGTGAACGAAGGGTCGTCGTAATAGAAACATTTTTCGTTCAAAACTGATTTTTCACGCATAATATTCTCTTTCATAATAATATCGTTGAAAAGGAACAAGGGAGGGAAGTATAAAATATAAATTACGTACCGCCACGGCAACTTCGATTGTAACGTATGAGTGATTAGACGTAGGCTTTGTTGTTGACGAAATTGTTTGCCGAAAGATGCGTGTGAAATTTATTTTATTCCCTGAAATGAAAATAATAAACATTTCTTGGTAAAGTACTGTTTAATTTATTTCGACGTATCTTATGTTTTGCTTATATTTTGGAGACGTTTGAAGTACATGTAATGTATACGAATTATGATAGGCTTTTTGAGGCCAATCGTGGCACAGGGGTACATGGGCAGTAAAACGATAGTTTATGGGTTCGACTCCTGTTCAAGGAAATGTAATGTAATTTTTAGTATTTTCATTTTCCTCGTTCTGGTAACAAGGCAAAGTGCGGCGTTGGGTTCCGTCACTCAACACGCAATCCCTCCAAAATCAGGCAGGAAGTGAGGAATGGAAGTGTCTCAATGTCAACGGAGTGCCTTAAATGCCCAGATTTCCTCTGCTTATCCTGCATGTGCGGGCCTGCATGCACGACCTGAAGCTTAATAAGCTTTTGTGAGATAAGTACAGAACATATTGTGACATGCTGTATATAGCGTGACATATATATTTTATATAATTTTATATACATAAAAAGAACCAAAATTTACATCAGTTGGAGGAAGTTAAATCTGCACTTCGTCTTGTTTATTTTCAAGATATTATAAAGGGTACGTGTTAATCTATGTTATATGTATATTGTATTGAGGCCAGTTGTGGCGCAGCGGCACAAAGTGTAAGTGTTAAACCGACTGGCTGTGAGTTCGATCCCCACTCGAGGAGATGAAATATTTACTTGAATTTATATTTCCATTTCTTCGCTCTGGTGTCGAGGCAAAGCGCGGCGTTGAATTTTGCCACTCAACACGCAATTCCTCCAGAATTCGGCAGAAAGTGGGGAACGGAGTGTCTTAACGCTAGGTTCCCTCTATCTGCTGTGGGGATACATGCGTGAAGCTGATTTCATTTTTAATTTTTAATGTATATTTCAATTTCAAATTACTTGTTTATTTTGTTTATTATAACGAATATAAAATTACTGTGGTTAAAGGATAGAGTCTTGTATTTATTAAATTATACACGTATTTACGAACCATATCATTATTTTACCATGTTTCTATAACATATCATTATTTTACCATATTTCTATCTGTACATTATGGATCTTGTTTGCTCGTCTCATTAGGCGTAGATGTTTCATAGAATAATGTTGTCTTTTCTTACTTCTATATGTAAAACTAGCGACCCGCTTGCAGCTTCGCCCTTCGTCTTCGGCTTGAAGTACATAAGTATTCATTTACCAATCTGCTTTAATTATATTTCCTAATAATAATATCATGTTAAAAATAATATGTATACCTATATTGATTTCATTTCCTCGAGTGGGAATCGAATCTTTAACTTTTTGCGCTTAGTTATATTTTGCATATTTCATTCATACCAATGTTGCACAAATGAAAAGAGTAAACATAAAGAATACTAAACTCTATTTTCACATATAAGTCGCATGCTTGTGCCCCTGCGCCACGACTGGCCTTGTAAAATGTTAAATTATCTTCGTTTATGAAATAAAGCATTGCATTTATTTGTTTCCATTTTAATGTGGTTCTTTGTTAAAAAAAAATATTTAAAATATTTCCCATCACATAATTTCTTTTCGGCATCATCCTTTGGCAGAAAGTGGGGAACGGAGTGTCTTAACACTAGGTTCCCTCTGCCTACCCTGCTGTGTGCGGGATACAGCGTGAAGCTGACAACAATAATTTCTTTTATATGTATCTATAATTGATATGTTTCAGTTGACCTATATAGGCTCAATAAAGCTTCATATAGAAATTAAATTTCCTGCAAAAATGAAGCCTACCAACAATGCAAACACACACACAAAGCTAACAATAACGTTCCACAGCAACAGTGGAAACAAACTCAGTTTTCATTTCACGCTCCATAAATTATATCTTTTGATATATTTTAGGTCAAATTATTATTTATTTTTCTTTTTATATTGTCTCATATAGTATAGTAAAGGCTAATTTAAAAATTTAATCTTACATATACTATTTTAAACGTTTTAGCTTAGGTATAGACAATTGATATTAATTTTACCTTTATAATTTCTCGAACTTTTGAGAAAAAGGTTCAAGGTCATGATAACAAATCGATCCCATAAGGGTTCCCGACTCTTTCTTTTGAGAAACTGTAATAAATAATTATATTTTATACAAATAAAACATATTATATTCCCATATAATTTAAAATGACTTCATTTTGGCACTTTGGTGGACGTGATCCTTTATAAGTAGTTATTTTGATAATGAAAATTCTAATCAGCATCCTCAATGATAAGCTGGATTTACAAAGTTCTTAAGCAGATTATGTTGGGTGAAATTTATGTATAAAACTTGTTTTGGGACTAATTTCAAATTGCCACTAACAGGATTACTGTTTTACAGCAAATGGCTTGCGATGACCAATTATTAAGTGAAATGAAAGGCGTAGGCGAATTGGATCATTTTTCTTTGATGATATGAAAATCGTGCTATACCACACTATTTGAAACTTTTATTGGCTAAATAGTAATCATTAACAATCTAACTACGTAAAAACCATAACAAAACTTAAATTATTCATAAAAAAATCCAAATAATTAACATGACAGAAATATCCGATGGTAACAAATTTTTCAAACATTAAAAAAGTTAAAATAATAATTATTGAGATCAATATTGATGACTAACACACAAATCACATATATACGGGCCTTTTCTATTCTATCGACTATATTATAATTTTGACGTATTAAGTTTTTAATTTTACTTATATTATAATAAAAGAATAACTAATGAATCTTCGGTAAATTGTAAGTCTGCTAATTGAAGTAATAAATTTCTTACCATTCGACTCAACGTTTGTTATTAACCACCGCAGTAAATTACAACCCGAACAGTTGGTTCCTTTATTCGTATTGGACGTTTTCACTTCTAATCTTCTAAACTTTTCATAATTCTAAAATACCAGATAGCTATGATTACGCGGCAAATTATATAAGACAATAAAGTGATCCTATACAAATTTAAAAACAATACCTTAAAGAAGTTAAGAGTTGAAAAAAAGTACAGATAATGTACGTCTACGTCTATAAAACATGAGAGTAAGCCTCCTTGTAAACAAACATTATCTTACTCGCTTCCTTTTTACCAGTTCACGTTCTGTATTAGTGTATTTCCTATTTTATCTGCACGTCATTATAAGTTTTAGCCGATTATCATGGAGTTTTAATTGATCTTGGTTACGCTTCTTTTTTTTTCAGCTTCAACTTCAACGCCGCTCTCCACTTTCCGCTGAATTCTGAAGGCATTGCTTGTTGAGTAGCGGAAGTGCCTAGAGGCCACCAGAGGGAAGAAATGAAAATATTAAATACTTTGTTTCCTCGAGTGGGAATCGAACTCACAACCTGTTGCGTAACAGTCCTGTATCACGCCACTGATCACTGCGCCACGACTGGTCTCATGAAAATTCATTTACACATATATGCTTATATTATATTTTCCTTGACACTATAAACACTTATAGTTCAATTCTCAAAACCGTTTACTACTAGGATACCGTTGGATTAGCAAATTTGCCTAGGAAAAAAAAAAAATATTTGTGTCTTGATTTCATTTTTACTCTAAAATCAAATAAGTATGCATAATGCACGCAGTAAATTACCGAGCATTTAGCTTCACTGCGTGTAACACAGCAATTTATAATTTCAGCAATTTTAAATTATAACGTGGATTTTGATATCAAAATATAGTTTGTAATTACAAATATGAATATAGAGGCCGTCGTGGTGTAGTGAAATAACATCTGGCTAATATCGTGATGGTCGTGGGTTCGACCCCTACTCGGATGAAAGATTATATTAAATAATTATCATCATGTAATAATGAGGCCAGTCGTACGGAGCGGTACGAAGTGTGACTGTAAAACCGACTGGTTGTGGGTTCGATCCCCACTCGAGGAGATGAAATATTTACTTAAATTTATATTTCCATTTCTTCGCTCTGGTGTCGAGGCTACGCGCGGCTTTGAGTTCTGCCACTCAACACGCAATGTTAGCCAGAAACATGCCAAACATGCCAGGACTCGGCAGAAAGTGGGGAACGGAGTGTCTTAACACTAGGTTCCCTCTGCCTATCCTGCTGTGTGTGGGATACAGCGTGAAGCTGATTATCATCATAATCAGCTTAACGCTATATTCCGCCGAATTCTCCATTGAGTGTTGAGTGGTGGAACCCAACGCCGCACTTCTTCATTGAGTATTAAGTGGCGGAACCCAACGCCGCACTTCTGCCTTGAAACTGTAGTGAAAAAATGAAAATATAAATTTAAATAAATATTTCATTTCCTCGCGTGGGGATCGAACCCACATCCAGTCACGTTTACAGTCACACTTTGTGCCCCTGCGCCACGACAACGCTCGTTGGATTCGGGTGGGTCGGCGAGCCCCACAGGCCCTTTACCAGGTGGACCGGAGATCTGGTGAAGGACGTGGAAAGCTGCTGGTACACGTGACATCGTATACGACTGGCGATACTGACCACTTCAATGCAACTTGACAATTCGCAGGCGCTTGTAAATACCCTCTTTGAATAAAGAATGTTAGTTATTTTCATCCTTTGGGTTTCTTTGCCGTTACATCCGAAATTCACCATGGAATTATCACGTCCTTTTAGGTTCAGCTAATAAAAATCGAATAAGTGAGAGTCGGGCTCGCCCACCGAGGGTCCCGTACCAATTTCATTATTGTAGATCACATAAAGCACAATTTATAAAAGATGAGAAACTTACGTTTGCGGCCATTTGGACTCATTGTATATAAAATGAAATACAAATATGTTTGTAATTATTATTTTATTCTATGAAATAACCCATACCCATAATTTTTCACTTTTCGCTTTGCTTTTCACTTTTTTTTTCTTGTATTTCTATTTGTAAGTTCTCAGTTCGAGCCAAATTTAACTGTAGGTCTACGGGAAGTGCTCCATAGGTTTTGATTACACGGCGAATTTCATAGCAATGCAGCAAAATTGATGCATAAATGAAAATTTTTTTGATTGCGTTCACTTGGCTCTTGATTTTTTTCTGTGTTTTATGGAACCATAGAACTGAATATATGTATTAACATACATCAGCTTAAGCAGCAGATAAATATAAAATTGATGATTAGCTAATAATAATGAAAAAGTTAAAAAAAAGTACGGACTACGTGTCTGTAGTGCTTAGTTAAAATTATAATAAAAAAAAAAAAAAAAAATACATCAGCTTAATACCTCCACGTGATCTCAATATAAATTGGTCTTGACAGACGGACAGACGGACAACGAAATGTTCATATAATGGTTCCGTTATTACCTTTTTATGTACTGAATCCTAAAAATTAAACAATAAATTACATCTTAAAGCTTCAGCTTCATAATATTGTAAATACATATGTAAATTATTCAAGTCCCGATTAAACCTTTAGCTTAAGCTTGAAGTTCACATCTTTAGATATCCAGCCATACCCAAGCAAGTTAATCTTACTTAGGTATATAATAACTTTTGCAGGGTTTTATGAATTTTATGAGATTATAATTTCAATATCAACATATAATAAATTTTCAAAACATATACAAGTTAAGATTCAAGACATGATGAAGAAGTATCGATTATCATTAAATTTAAATATAATATAATAGATATATTAAGAATTACCGATTTATTCTGTAATTCTTAATATATTTATTTATTGTGTAAAAGTTACTTTTAATATTGAACTAAATAATATAATAAATAACTCAAAACCATATTATATATGTAGGGGTATATAAATAGTAATATAAAAGTTATATAAATTCTTAACAACAATATATATTATATTAATAATTGTATTATATTGCATTACATAGTGTCCCAGATATAGTGTGATCCCGGGAGACAACACTTAAGATCGTATGCCGTATATATGCTGTAATAATATGCTGAATTTTACTTATCTATAATATGCCACAGCAAGGGGCTATAGGAACTTTATTTTTAAATAGGTAGCCATATTAGTATATTGTATAAAAGGCAAGATTTAATTCCTTTGAGATAATTTGCTATATTGGGCTGAAGAGCTGAAGGCGTTTGCTAGTTACTGTGAAGGGCCCCCTGAAGCCTACACCTGCGGTCGAAAGTCCCAGGCACTGCTCCGTGTTCTAAAGCATCAATAACTGTATTTGAGTTTATGTTAAAAATAAAAGTCTTTAATATCTAAATCTGCAGTTTCCATCAGATCATTTAAATATAGAAGACAACAATAATGCAATATATAAACGCCGTCGTAGCGCAGTGGCACAAACGTGTGATTGTAAACGCGATGTAAACGTGAGTTCAATCCCACTTAAGGGGGATGAATTATTATTTATTAATATTTTTATGTTTTAGACTGGTACCAAGACAAAGCGCGGCGTTGAGTCCTGCCACTCAACAAGCAATGTCACAAAAATTGAGCGAAAAATGGAAAAGCGATATCCCGTTCATTTAACACTAGGTTCCGTCTGCTTATCCTGCTATAAGCGGTATACAGCGTTAAGCTGAAAAAACAATATTATTACAGTCGATGCCAGATCACCGTGCTACGATGACTTCAATTTTCAGTGATTTTCATTTCTTTTAATTTAGGTGAAATATTACGGTTCCGCTGGAATACAAATACATATTTTTAAAAAAAGGACAAAGAAGCAGCCAATATAAAAGGTTAAAATAAACAAACAAATGCCTAATACCTATAATAATAAAAATATACTTAATTCAAACCATAAAAATAAATATTCTGAGCAACAAATCCCAAAGACACACCTCCATAATAATTCGTTCAATCTAACTTTTTTACGTACATAGTTTGTCTGTTACAACAAAATGAAAAACTAAATCGATTTGTCTACCCCTTTATACGTGACTAAACAGTTTCTGCCGCGTTAAATCTTTTTAGTCGCAACGTGTACGTGACATCGTTACTTTTCAGAAATTTGGGAAAGATTTAAATACGAGTACGAGTCTTCTCTCCATACAATTCTCTTTATTTTCAGTACACGCCATTGCAACGTAGTGGCCAGTGCCTGGCTGTACGTGTTATGGTTGTAAATTTGATTAAATAAGTATTAAAAAAAAACAGCTTCGCGCTGTATCCCGCAACAGCAGATCTTTCTGGATGCATTGCGTGTTGAGTGTT
>JAATLQ010034461.1:9809-22890 GCA_013421005.1 Heliconius erato x Heliconius himera
TTACAAGAAACCGGGATTTTCGATATTTTCGGATTTTAGAAAGTTAAAAGTTAGTTATTCGAATTAAAATATGCCTGCTATTAAATTCAGGCTTATTTAAGATATACAATGGTACATAACATACATCGGCAAAAGTAAGCGATGAGTTTTCCTCAAAATCCGGCATTTTACGACATTTACCGAGTTTGACCGACCCGACTAACGAACGTACGAATACCGTATTTTCTCATTGGGCGTCGGTGTTGCATGCTTTTCTTGCCCGTCGATGTTCCAGGTGTCATTATTGTTTTTCGTTAATATTGATTAATATGATATATATGTTATAACTAACTTCACGCTTTATCCCAAGCGGGGTAGTCAGAACGGAGCGCCAAATGCTACGGTCTCTATATACCTCTTTCGCCTCGTCCACTGTCATCAATCTTTTCATACTAATGCCCTCCGGGGCATATTAATGCCCTCCGGGGGATTCTCATGCTTTTTACGTGACCTTCCTCCAGTATCTTTGATACTGTCTTTACAAAGATCAACTGAGGTCTCCCCCGATCTCTCTTACCACTCACTTTTCCATCATAAATCTTTTTTGCCATTCTTTCATCCCTCATTCGTTCGACGTTCCCAAACCAGTTGAGCATGTTCTTCTTCATTTTCACCGTGACATCCTCGCTAGTACCTGCCATTCTGTGTACCTCTTCATTGCGGATTCGATCAGCTAAGCTAACTCCGCATATCCTACGAAGAAATCGCATCTCCACGGCATTCATCTTTCTTTAATTCTTCTTCTGTAATACCCACGTTTCACTGCCGTATAACAGAGTCGGTCGGCATTGTGTACGGCCAAAAGCGCAGTTGTGCTGACGTTTCACCATCTCATCAATGCAACCAAGGCTCCGTTAACCTTGTTACCGGCAGCAATACGCCTTTTCACATCCATCTCGCATCTTTCATCTCTACTGAACATATTTCCCAAGTATACCACTTCATTCACTTGTTCTAATATCTTTCCATTTACACTGATCTTGCATTCCGTCCTTTCTTCATCTCTTTCAAAAATCAGAACCTTTGTCTTATTCGCATTGAGGCTTAGACCATTATATTCACACCCTTCTTTCAGAGTGGTGACCAATGCCTGCAACTCGCATTCTGATGATGCAATAACCACTGCATCATCTGCGTACAGCAGGCAATTCACATTCAGGTCACCTATTTTTACTCTCATATCACTTTGTTTCACTCCTTGGAGACAGCTATCCAAATACAAATTGAACACCCAAGCTGACATGGCGCAACCTCGTTTAACACCCGATCGGATGTCAAACCAGGGCGACATGCCAGCTCCTACTCGCACGCTGGCTGAGTGATCTCTGTAAAGAGACTTTACAGCCTGCAACAAAGGTCCGCTCACATTGTACCGGAGTAGTATCTCCCATAATTTCGTTCTGTCAAACACCTTTTCCAAGTCCACAAAAGCACAGAAAACTTTTTGGTCAACGGCCAAAAATTTTTCCGTGATCATGCAGAGAGAAAAGATCTGATCTATGCTATCTTCCAGGTCTAAAGCCTCCTTGGGCCTCCCACAACAGCCTTTCAGATCTCTCTTGCATTCTTCTCGCTAAAACTTTAGTATAAACTTTACTATCTAAGCTAATCTGATAGCCTTATGGCTTGCGCAGTCTATCTGTGAACCTTTGCCTTTATACAAAGGCACGATCACGTACGCTCGTCTGGGACCTCCCCTGATTTCCAGCATAAATTGCACAAAAACCAGAACAAGTCCAAGACGCGTGGCCCACCATATTTGTTCATCTCGGCAGTAACTCCATCTGCTCTCGTTGACTTACCCCATTTCAGACTTCGTATTGCACTCTCAACTTCTTTTACACTGATTCCGCCATCAGCTACATCAAGACTCAGCGTTTCACTGTTACTTGAGACTGAGGCGTCATCACATTCATCCATCTCCTTGTAAAACTCCGCCCATCGCTGCAAAAACGCTGCACTATACATGTTGTTAAATAATAAGCCTATAAGATATTTTTCGTAGCAAATTATTATATTTTTTTTTTATAGTATATTTGATAAATATTATTACTAAAGTGATTTATTATTAAACTGTTGATTATAATTAAAAATTGTTTTATTGAGTAAATATAATTTAATTTACTACTTCCCTAAAAATACCCCCCTAACTTAACTCTAAAAATAAGAAGAGACTTGAAAAATTACTAATTTTGGTACAAAAAAAACTAAAATATCGAAAATATCGAAAAAACCGGGATCCCGGGATTTTTCTAAAGTCGATATCGAAAATCCCGGTTTTGCTTGAATGGTCCGATATTGCGACCCCTAGTATGTACGTGCTACCTATTATTAATATATACATATAATATTAATTATTACAAATACGATATTTGTTACATACTGGTTTTTCATAACAAAAAACATACTGGCTTTTAATAATTACACATAAATAACTGGCCACCTCTAAACTGATTCTTTTTCATTTTTGAATTATAATTTGAATTTAGAACGGCTGTTGATTTTGTATAGTACCATAGCATTACATTGCTGGAAGACATACGGTGAAGTGTTGAGAAATGATATAGAACTATAAATTAAAAAAAAATAAAATAAATTAGCTTCACGCTGTATCCCGCACACAGCAGGGTGGGCAGAGGGAACCCAGTGTTAAGACACTCCGTTCCCCACTTTCTGCCGAATTCTGGAGGCATTGCGTGTTGAGTGGCAGAACTCAACGCCGCGCTTAACCTCGACACCAGAGTGAAGAAAATGGAAATATAATTTTAAGTAAATATTTCATCTCCTCTAGTGGGGATCGAACCCACAACCAGTCGGTTTTGCAGTCACACCTCGTGCCGCAGCGCCACGACCGGCCTATAAATTGTGACGAATTTAAAATTTAAAAAAATATATATTGTTAGGAAAGTGAATTATTTATTAGTAATATAGTATAAACATGACATAAATTTTACTGAAAATATTCTAATCCTGTCTTTGGTTTATGGCTGTACATTTTTGTGCATTCGTCTAATAATGTAACGGAGCGGCTCAGCGCGGCACGGCACAGCGGTGGCGACTCGCAAAAACTCCAATTTGTCGTCGGAAAAATTTAATTTGACTTAGACAACGGGATGAAGTCTGATTTTTTTTGCCTGAAAGCAAAAACTGATACTCTGTTAGATTTAATTCCTTTAATAAAATGCCTATGGTTTTTTTTTTGTCAAAATATTGTAGAGAGGCGCGGCGGTAATGAAAAGACGCTTAACATTGGTTTTTTACTTTAAATTTTTTATAAACAGTTTTAAATTACAATTATTTTTCTTGTATATTTATAACTTAATTTCAATTCAACTTAACCCTGTTGTGTACGGCGTAAGGCTGGTTTTATGTTTTTTTTAATTATAGATTTTGAATAAATACAGTATTTTCAGACTATTATAATCAATAATAACGAAAAGGGTTTGATTAAATAGACTATATTTCACTTTTTATACCATAAATAATAAGCGATTAGATCGTGTAATTTATCATAAATCTATACATATAATAAAACTATAAGAAAATCTATTATTGGGGGCGTTCATTAATCTAACAGAACTCAGATGAAAAAATATATTTTTTTAAATATCTGTTAGTACGTTTTTTCAAAATGATCTCAGAAACGGCTTATCCGATTTAAATGCAATTTTCAATAATGTAATTCACTAATAGAAATTAAATAATTATGCGGTACATGCGGGCGAAGCCGCGAGCACGTCGCTAGTCTATACTTATAATAAATCTGTAGAAAAGTCTTTTCTGTACATTGAAAATATTTAAAAAAAAATTAGCCAGGGTGTTAAAGGATAATTAACAGAATCCATTTCCAACATTTTTGGAATTTTTGTCTGTTTGTCTGTTTGTCTGTTTATGTGAACACGTATCACGTAAAAAGCACACAATAAATTTGAGCAACTTTTATACATAAAAATTACAAATAAATCAAGGTAGGTTTTAGTGTTTATTTCATTGTAATTGCTTCACTCTATCAAAAGATATAAGTATTTAAGTTTTCAAGACGTTAATAATTGATATAGTAAAAAATTGATACAAGTAACGCTATCTATTGACAAGCGGGCAAAGCCGCGAGCAGGCCGCTAGTTAAAACTAAATCTGTTACACTTACTCGATGGCATATTGAGGTAACGGTGCGGAAAGCAGCCACTTTCCTGTTTGTGACAACCTATTGTTCACCAGGCGACGATTTTATGCCGCTTTAACCTCTGTCATTGTTACAAATTAGTTTATTAATTTAATATATTAAAATTATCATTTCATTGAGGCCAGTCGTGGCGCAGCGGCACGAAGTGTGACTGTAAAACCGACTGGTTGTGGGTTCGATCCCCACTCGAGCAGATGAAATATTTACTTAAATAGCATTTTTCATCAGCCAACCTCGTCATGTGGGAAATCATATGGTGTACAAAAAAATCTTTATATGCTTACACACATATGTGAGGCCAGACGTGGCGCAGAGGTACAAAGTATGACTGTAAAATGGACTGGTAGTGGGTTCGATCCCTCGTGGAAATGAAATATTTATTTACATTTATATTTTCATTTCATCACTCTGGTGACGAGGCAAAGCACCGCGTTGAGTTCCGCCATTCAACACTCAGTGCCTCCAGAACTGGGCGTAAAGTGGGGAACGGAGTGTCTTTCAACAAGTTCCTAGTGCCTATCATGCTGTGTGCGGGATACAGCGTGAAGCTGACATATATATACGTATATCTATACACCCATACAAATTATGCATACATACACAGATCAAAAATTTGGACATTTTGGAAAAATGAGAATAAAGTGTCTTAACACTAGTTTTTTTCTGCCGACTCTATTATAAAATAAATATGTGAGTCAAATCGCAAAGCTTAAAAAAACCATTTCATATCAAAATTGTTACAGTTTTTCATATATTTATTATAGTATATTACACACGCCTTAATTAGGTTATGAAATTAAATTTTAATAACAAAATGAATGCTGTAACAGTCGTAAGCAAAATTGAAGTATGATATAATATTTAATGGTCATTGACCAATAAGTTCAAGCTTGACTGATCTTCGTAACTTCCGAAATAAACTCTTGCAATGGAAACCTATAGGTAACTGTAAATTATATATAGATATTTTTTAGGATAACTTTAATTAGTTTTATGATTATAATTTTTTTAGTTATAATTAGATTTTTTATAAAAAAATATAGTAAAAATAAGTGAGGAGGTTTAAGAAAATAAAAATAGATTTCTTTGGGTATCTCAAGATTAACATTAATTTTGGTTAAAATTAAGTTGTTACTTATGTCAGTTACTCAAGAAGAAACATCGACAATTACATATATCTATACAAATATACATAATGTAATAAAAAAAAAATGTCTACTTCAGTATTCTATAATCCGATAACAGTTATTTTACTGTATTTCAAACTGGTTATACATATTGTGGTCCAAGTAAGTATTAATTTATTTATAATTTTATTTAAGGTTACGATTGTACTAAATCCGATTTGAAAATATGAACGGAGTGTCTTGACATTAGGCTCCCTATATTCTGCTGTATGCGAAATAAATACAAAAAAAACAGTTTCCGCTGTATCACGCACACAGCAGGATAGGCAGAGGGAACGTAGTGTTAAGACACTCCGTTCCCCACTTCCCGCCAATTTCTGGAGGCATTGCGTGTTGAGTGGCAGAACTCAACGCCGCGCTTGCCCTCAACACCAGAGCGAAGAAAGTGGAAATATAAATTTAAGTAAATATTTCATCTCCTCGAGTGGGGATCGAACCCACAACCAGTCGGTTTTACAGTCACACTTTGTGCCGCTGCGCCACGACTGGCCTCAAAAAAATCATTATAAAAAACTATAGTTATCCAAATTCTGTACTTAAGTACTTATATAATATATGAAACAATTTATATACAACGAACTATATATTTAAATAATATACGATCTATGAATATGAATATCATTTTACAATCACCTAAAGTCAAGGTTTGGTCGTAGCTGTGTTTGCGCAAAAATATTACCTTACATAACCCCAAGCGTAAGTTGAGTTACCCAATGCCACTCAATTGCGTGTACCCATATCCAAAAATTTTACTTCCTTGGACGAAATTCGTAAGATTGAAATGGTTTCGAAATGAGTTTGAAATGTTTATTAGTAATATTGAGGCCAGTCGTGGCGCAGAGGCGCAAAGTGTGACTGTAAAATCGACTGGTTGTGGGTTCGATCCCCACTCGAGGAAGTCAAATATTTATTTACATTTATATTCTCATTTCTTCGCTCTGGTATCGAGAAAAGGGCGGCGTTGAGTTCTGACACTCAACACGCAATGCCTTCAGAACTCGGCAGAAAGTGGGGAACGGAGTGTCTTAACACTAGATTCCCTCTGCCTACCTTGCTGTGTGCGGGATACAGCGTGAAGCTGATTTATGTATATAATATATTAATACGTATACAGGCATATTGTGAGTTGGCAAGCATAACCAACAACCTTGGTAACGTGTGAAAAGATGCTAGATATACCTACTTACATATGCTTTAAATAACATTATTTATCCTCAAAGCTGAGAAATAATGTTATAATAAAATATATAAAGAATCAATTTATTTATATATTTGGGGAATAGTTGTTGGTTCAAATTCGTTTTAGTAAAAATTTTATACGTCGTCGTTACATATCTATAGTTAGTTGTCTTATTGGTCAATTTAACAATATACAGTCTTAGGTTCTGATTCGTTTACAAAGTAACGTAATAATTTTTTTTTGTCTTTCTATTTTTCTTATATAGCAGGGTAGGCATAGAGAATATAAGGACTTAGTGTTGAGTGGCGGAAGTTAACGCCGCGTTATTCTTAGTTACCAGAGCGAGGAATTTAATTTCTTTTATTCTAGTGGGATTCGTACCCACAACCTGTCGCTTAGCGGACATATTATATACATAAAATAATGAATTGAGAATCTTGAGAAATCTAACACAAAATCATAACAAACATTCGATTACAGAAACTGCATTATATTTGCAAAACCTAAGTTAATTACCAAACGGAACCTAAAGAACTCGAAGCTTACTCTTACGCGTGATAAAGGTCAAATTAGACATACAAATATCATCCTTATTACATATGTTTAAAGGCGATAATAGTAAAACAAGTTATTTGAATTATTCGCCTACAGTACAGGCATTGTTCCGCTGACACGGATTCAAACTCTAACCTCGATCCCACACTGAAGATTCACTTATGCAACCATTATACTCGTATAGACTTAGATATGTTTAATAATTCTGCCATTACGATATACTAAATAAAATCAGCTTCACGCTGTATCCCGCACACAGCAGGGTAGGCAGAGGGAACTTAGTGTTAAGAAACTCCGTTCACTACTTTCCGCGGAATTTTGGGGGCAATGCGTGTTGAGTGGCGGAACTCAACGCTGCTCTCTCCGTCTACTCTCTTACCGATACTAGAGCGAAGAAATGGAAATATAAATTTAAATAAATATTTAATTTCCTCGAATAGGGATCGAACCCACAATCGTCACGTTACAGTCACACCCTTGTGCCCCTGGGCCATGACGGCCTACGATACTAGTTGTTTCTAAATATAATAATTTATATAATATTTTAAATTTATAAAATTATAATAATTGTACAACTTAAAGTAAAAAACATTAAAGTATAACACTTATTTTAATTTGATTTGTATTACAATATTTAGATTACAACGTAGTTCACTACGGATTAGGATTTAAAATTTGGATTTTTAAAGTAAAATTATAATATGAAGATCACATTTTACTACGATACATATTAAGATGGTCGTTGTGCTCACAAGCCAGGAACTATAAAAGCGAGGGTTGTGGGTTCGATTTGAATTTGGGGAATGAAATTTTAATTTTCTCGTTCTGGGAATGAGGTTCCCTTTACCTACATACAGCGATACAGCGTGAAGTTAATAAAAAAAATAAGGACCACGGAAAAAGTATTTGAAAATTCTTGTCAGTTTATTAATATCTATACTAATATAATAAGCGGAAGAGTTTGTTAGTTTGTAATTCCTTCCAACGCTCCGTTTACGGCCGCAAGTACAGGCACGAGTCCTGCGGGGGGCGCCCTTGCCGTCGATGTCGTTCTCGGAAGCAGCCATGTAGTGCTTGTACTTTCTCAAAATTATTAAATGTATAAATTGTATTGATTATATACTTTATATCGATTATATTATGGCATATGCAGGATAATAAAATAATTATAAGTGTAAGCGGGCGAAGCCGCGAGCGGGCCGCTAGTTACCTCTAAAAGGATATACGCTTACCACCAAATAAATTATGCAAATTAATATTATGATGAACTTACGAAATTAAATAAATCACTTAAGCTTGATCTTTGATCAAATGACTTTTACTGACCTCTCTAGTTGATATTAAGGTCAAAGTGTCACTTCCTTAAATACTCTGATCGTCTATCGATAATTATTTAATCTACATGAGATAATTTTTTTATTTATTCAGCTTAACGCTGTATTCCGCATATGCGAGGGTAGGCAGAGAGATTTTAGTGATAAGACAGTCCGTTTCCCACTCTCCGACGAACTTTCAAGGCACCGCCTTGATACCACAGCGAGGAAAATGGAAATATTTATAAATAATAATTAATTATTCCCCCGAGTGGGAATCGAACCCACACCGGTCGCGTTTACAGTTACACACTTGTGCCACGACGGGTTTTTTTTCTTTAAAATTTGAATATAAAATATAATGAGATTGAGCCATTTGTGGCTCACGGGCACAAGCGTATGACTGTAACCGGGACAGATTGTGGGTTCAATTTCTTCTCGTCGAAATGAAATATTTAATATTTTCATTTCACCACTCTGGTATCGAGGCAAAGCACAAGGTTGAGTTGTACCACTCAACACGCAATTAACACGCCTCCAGAATTCGGTAGTAGGTGGGGAACGGAAGTGACTTAATGGGAACGGAGTGTCTTAACATAGGCTCCCTCTACTTGAGGGATACAGCGTGAAGCTGTAGCACGTTCTTTCACTCTATTTCATAATACAAAAGCAAAAAAATAATAATAGATACATATAAGATTACATTTTAATATAATTTACATTTGAAATAAAAAGAAACAACTTGAGCGAAAACATTCTGAACGCTGCGTACGTGCGTTTAGAAAGCCTTTTTTTTTCTACTCGCGTCGCATACGAATGGAATTATAACCCGTCTAAACTAAAACGACACACGGTTATATCGAAACTAAAGTAAATATACAACAATTGCATCCGACGTGTAATAGTTATTGGTATTCATCAAAAGTGCGGTCAGTTCCACTTGTCCGGACGGAAGCGTCTCTGTTCTAATGTTTACCGGATTCAATGAACTCTTTTTGGGTCGTTTTAAAGTTAAGAATGGAGATATTTTTTTTTATATATATATTATTAACGATGCTAAGGTCAACGGGGCGGGCCTTTGAATATAATAAAATATGGCTTGCTTTTTAATATATTACGTAAAGTTGAAAGTGGTGTACGTTTTTTAAATAAATCAGCTTCACGCTGTATTCCGTACACTGCAGGGTAGGCAGAGGGAACCTAGTGTTAGGACACTCCGTTCCCCACTTTCTGCCGAATGCAGGAGGCATTGCGTGTTGAGTGGCAGAACTCAACGCCGCGTTTGTCCTGGACACCAGAGCGAAGAAATGGAGATATAAATTTAAGTAAATATTTCATCTCCTCGACTGGGGATCGAACCCACAACCAGTCGGTTTTTACAGTCACACTTTGTGCCCCAGCGCCACGATTGGCCTCCCTGCGCCGTGACTGACCTCCTATATATTTATATATATTAACTATTTAATTCTATTATGGAATGGACTACAGAAAATTAGCATGAATCTAATATAAATTAAATCCTAATCGACATCTTTGAGTGTTGGTTGGATTCTATTTAAAACTGAAATACACGAATACACTGCATAACTGGCATAAGCCAAGCATTACATTGCAGATTTCACTTTCGGTGCTTATATTTTTCTTAATTACTCGAGTAATTATAAAATAAGAAAAATATATGATTAAGTTATATATTTAAGGCCAGTCGTGACGCAGGGGCATAAGCGTGCAACTGTGCACACTATAGGTTGTGGGTTCGATTTGCGCTTATAACGTAATTAATCGCTGGTAACTAGATAAAGCGCGGCGTTAAATTCCGCCACTCAACACGCAATGCCCCCAGATTTTCGTCGGAAACTGGGGAAGAGAAGTGAATTAATGGAAATGGAGTGCCTTAACTGCTATCTGCGGGATACAGTGTGAAGCTAAAATAAATTTATAAATGAAAGAATTGAATCATTTTGTTGTTAAGCATAATTCCTGCATAATATTCAGGTAGATATATGTCAGAGTCGATTTTATACGTAATTATTTTATTATGCATTTATATGATTTATTAATATCTTATAATAAATTATGTAAACATATTCAAAATCGTTCTTAAGCTGGTTAAACATTAATATATTGAGGCCAGTCGTGGCGCAGGGACACAAAGTGTGACTGTAAACGCGACTGGTTGTGGGTTCGATCGCCATTCGAGGAAATGAAATATTAAATTTAATGTATATTTCCATTTCTTTGTTCTGGTGTCGAGACTCAGCACGGCGTTGAGTTCCACCACTCACCACGCGATGCCTCCAGAATTCGTCGGAAAGTAAGTAACGGAGTGTCTTAACACTACGTTGCAGGATACAGGTGAAGCTGATTTAATTTAATTCATTTATAGCTTTCATCTGTGATCTAAAAGATAACCTCATTGAGCTGTCAGTCTAATGTCAGATAAACTTGTAATATTACAGAAGATTTGATAAACATTCACTTTTAATTTACGAAACTTACAGATGCGAATTTTAAATAAAATTTGAATTTTTTAATATAATTTGAATGTTTGCATATTCTATTTTTATTTCCTACTTATTTTTTTACTTAATTATTATGTAATTATTATTAATATGATTTGGATTATCTATATATGTCTATATGTTTTTCTAATTTTTGAGTTTGCATGTAACCATATTTTTTTTAATTATATTATAATTTATGACCTTTTCATATTTTTTTTATATTCAAATTCAAAATATTCTTTGAAATCCATCCCTCACAAACAAAATATTAAACGATTTATACTTGCTATGTTATCACAGTTCTCTTTACTATCACAATACAACAGCTTTACCTACGTGATTTATCTTGTTTAGCTTTATTGCAATTTCGATAAAGTATGCAACCTTAAACTGATCTACAGTTTTCCGATAATTATTTCTAAACCATTGTGTCGTGTTTCATACGAAACAATACACCGTGTCTGTATATAATAATCATTTGCTAAGAAATTAATAAGTAATTGGTCACCAATGGAGGTGGCGAGAGTTATATTTGTAGCGGCTCTAATTAGCGTAAGTATTTTTTTTTAATAAATAACTTAATTTAGTTTCACGCTTTATCCCTAGCGTGAGAGAACGGAGTGCCAAACGCTACGGTTTAATAAATAACATAAATCAGCTTCACGCTGTATCCCGCACACAGCAGGGTAGGCAGAGGGAACAGAATATAAGACACTCCGTTCCCCACTTTCTGCCGAATTCTAGAGGCATTGCGTGTTAAGTGGCAGAACTCAACGCCGCGCTTTGTCTCGACACCAGAGCAAAGAAATGGAAATATAAATTTAAGTAAATATTTCATCTCCCCGAGTGGGGATCGAACCCACAACCAGTTGGTTTTACAATCACACTTCGTGCCGCTGCGCCACGACTGGCCTCAATAACATTTTATTAAAAAATCCAATTTTAATAAACAAAATTACTTTTCAGTACATCATATCGTTTGGATATATTTATGAAATACTAAAAAAGTTAATATTTTTTTACTCTCAGTCGTCGACAGTTACGAGCCAGTACTATGTTTCTCCGTACTCGTCATCGCTGGTCGTCGCTCCATCCTGTGGCTGTTCTTCACCACCGATAGCACTGACGGCACCACCCTGCCCACCTATTTACGTATCCCTACCGTCGCCTCCCCCAATGTACGTTACACCGCCGCCTTTACCGCCATTCCTTATAGAGGTGCCGATACCACTACCGATCACTGTCTCTCCACCGGCCTTGCCACCATTATGTATCACTCCGCCGCCGTTACCTCCGATGACAATAACACCACCGCCACCTCCGCCAATTTGTGTTAATCCTCCGCCTCTGCCTCCCATGTGTGTAACGCCGCCGCCGCCGCCTCCTATGTACGTCAATCCGCCTCCGCCTTCCCCCATTTTGATAGAACTCCCACCCCCTCCTCCTATTATGATTGAATTGCCTCCGATTATGGTTCAGCCGCCTCCATTTCCTCCTGTGATGGTGCAACCGCCTGCTTTGCCGCCACTGCCGATACAGCCGCCTCCGTTGCCCCCGCTCATGATACAGCCACCTGCACCGCCCCCGATGTATATACAACCACCACCACCGTGCCCTATGACCATCCAGCCTCCATGTCCCGAGCCTATATATGTGCAACCGCCTCCACCTATGCCTCTAAGTATTCAGCCGCCGCCGTTACCTCCTATTTGTGTTCAACCCCCTCCCCCGCCTCCACTCTGCATCCAGCCCCCGGCTCCGGAGCCGTTCTGCCTCCAACCCCCACCCCCACCGCCTATTTGTTTCTCCCCGATGCCGGCATCTCCTTGCTGTGCAGCTGCTCCTACATGTGGGTGTGGTTTGCCATCAACAGCGCTCGCTGCACCTATATATTTATAGTTGTGTAAAACTTTTTCGAAATTCGACACTTATTTTTAGTGAGTATTTATGTTATCAAAAGATTGTAAAAACATTATTATAATAAAATATTTGTTATTGATATTTTGTGTTTTATTATTTTGTTTTTGAGGCCGGTCGTGGCGCAGCGGCACGAGGTGTGACTGCAAAACCAACTGGTTGTGGGTTCGATTCCCACTCGAGGAGATGAAATATTTACTTAA
>JAATLQ010034462.1:0-22901 GCA_013421005.1 Heliconius erato x Heliconius himera
CAGCTCATTCTGCAGGAATCCAGGGCAGTACGCGAGGCAATTGAGAAATCGTTGGCGGTAGTTTGATATAATAATTATGTCAAATGACAGACGAATGCCACCTCAGTCTACCCGTGACCACGGACTACTGCAAAGTGTTCGAAACGTCGGGTTTCCAAAAATGTATAAACATACAAAATATACGCGATTAATCCGGTTAAAATAGTTTTATTTAAAATGTGTAATAATCGTGAAAATCAGAGAACTTATTATATTAATACTAATAATATACACCGACGAGGTCGGCTTCCAGGGGGCGCGGGTTCGAGTCCCGCTACGTTCCAATTTTATACGTTTTCTAAATAAGTATTTCTGTTTTCTAAGTGTGGAATAACACTTTTAAAATGTTTAAAAATATATATTAATTTAATTTATTATCTTCACGGTGTATTCCGAATATACCAGGCAATGGAAACCTATTTTTTATTCCGTTCTTCATATTCCGCCTAACTTTTGACACTTGAGTAGTAGAACTCAATGCCGAGAATGAACCCACATCGTCACATTTACAATTATAAATTGTAAATTCATGTTCATAATTTTACAGTTGTAGCTACTGTAACTATTAGTTTATAATTTCAATAAAGGCTGTTGAAAATTTAATAATAAACTAGTGTCCTCCGTAAGACTTCGCCCGCTTGTACAACACAATTTATTTTCTCATCTCAATTAAGCTTGTGATCTAAAATATCATCATTTTTAACATTTTTTTTTTTTTGTTATTCCACACTTAGGAAAGAAAAATACTTATTTAGAAAACGTATAAAAAATTGAACGTCCAGGAGTGTAAGTTTCGGCGCGTGCAATGCTTCGTCTAATGTCGAATTTGAAAATGGAGAAGGTTATCTTTGACTGCGTTAATTAACGCGAAATTTAACGCTAATTCCGAAAATTATTACATTTTTTTCACCTCCTTAAGTTGGAATTAAACTCACGATTTGTGTCAGACATTTTCAACCTATTACAGTCTGGTTTTTAACAATTACAATTTCTTTAACATAATAAAGTTGTAACGAACATTTTAGAATTTTGACGTAGCTTGCTAACAACTAATAGATTAGTGGTAAAAGCGCTTGGACAGTTTCCGAGATGCGTGGGTACAAGTCCCACTATTTTCAAATTTAATTCATTTTTAACGGGTGACATTATTGTCCGTCGAAATTTGGCAAGATGCGAAAACTTGCAGTACAAATAAAGGAAAACATCCAAAAAGAGAAAAATTATAGATATTTCATAAAAAAAAAACAAATCTATAAATATATCCATATGTCCACAAACTTAATTTGGTCACTTTTCCAAATTGTACTGCCTGTTGACATATAATCCCGAAATTGATGCGGAACCCTCAGCGTGCGAGGACGACTCGTATTTCATCAATTTTTAAAGAATTATGTACTATTTAAATACAAAAGCAGTTATACAAAACTAAATATACGAAAACTTTTTTAATTAAGACCAAAACTTTAACAAGGGTGGATACGATCAGATAACAACCTACACGTAAACCTATAATAAAAGTATAGAGTCCAATAAAGCGATTAAATAGAAATGAAAGAAGGAAATGGTTTGTTTGTTAAGAAAGTTACTTATATTTTATGGGTTATTTTTTGTTCCATATTAGTAGTAGTAGAAAAAAAATTAAAGAAAGGTTTTATAATTTTGAAGTCGGTGTCAAGCTGGTGCTACAACAAACTTACTACAATATTAAATGACTGAGCCGGTTTGTTTTACTTGGCATCAACTTCAAAATTATAAAATCTTTCTTTAATTTTTTTTTTTTAACAAAATCAAAGTACGTTTTTCTTTATGTTAAGTAAATTTATTTTATACTTTTTAGTTTATTGTTTGAAGTCGTAGTCACCAGTCAGTGGAGGCCAGTCGTGGCTCAGTTGCACAATCGTGCAACTGTAAGCGTGAAAGGTTGCTCGAAGAGAGAGAGAAGAGAAATGAATTATTTATTTTTTTAATTTTTTTCGCTCCGGTAACGTGGCAAAGCGCGGCGTTGAGTTCCGACATTCAACTTACAAAGCGTCTTAATGGGAACGTATCTTAACACTAGATTTTCAGGTTCCCTCTGTCTACCCTGCCATGTGCAAGCGTGAATCGTGAATCTAAAAAAATGTGTCATGATCTACTATGTTTATTAATAATTTGTAAATGTATCGAATAGTAATAACTAATTTTCTTCGAAGTGATCAACATGATGTAATATACAAAATAGCCTTTTTCGACGTATGGAATATTGAACTTAAAAAAATTCTAATTGAACCTGTACTTCCTAAGATTAGTGCATTCGACCTAACAATTTCTTTAGCATTATAATATAAGTATAAAAGTGCATTAGAAGCTGCATCCCATTTCCAAATTCACATGAAACCACAAAGGCAAGAGTAAATTAAGAAAGTTTAATTGAATCATTTAAACTTCATAATAGTTAATTAATTGTCGTCAAACATTACAATAGTGAAATATATTTCATAACTTTAAATGTTTTGTCTCCAAAATTTGGTGTAAATTAGGGAACGGAAGTGTTTTAATAGGAACGGGACGGTCCTAACACAACGCTTCCGCTGCAATAGTAAGGCATTGTGTATCGATGCGAAACTCAACACAGCGCTTTCCCTCGTTACCAGAGGGAAGAAATAAAAAAAACTTAAACGTTCCATCTCGAATGGGAATCAAAATCACAACCTGTCGCGTTTACACATTTGTCCTCCTACGCCACGACTGGCTGCAGATATATTTTATTTGTTATATAAAGTTGTCTTTTATATAATAAAAGATATATGGAGTGGAAAATATACATCACTGAACACTAGGTTTCTAAGTTCAAAAGCCTATCGTGGCCACGAGTAGGTCAGATGACTTACAAGTAAAAAAAGTTCCTATAGCATTAAATGTTATATTGTTGCAAATGTAATATTCTTATAAAAAATATTAATTTATAGTAATCTGTAGACGTGGATTCGAATCCCACCATCCCAGGGCGATATAGCATTTTCGATTAACATTGTCAATGTGACGTGGCGTGGAGTTCCTCCACGTTGTGTGTTAATTTTGGCTTTGTTTTAGAAATAAGCATAATATAAATAATACGTACAGTGATTTTAATTTAAAAAGACAAATATTGAACATTTTCAGGAAAAACAGAAAGAAGAATATAATATAACATAATCATCATAAATTTCTGGCAAACAAATAATCCCACAGGCTTTGACTCAGTATTAAAAAAAAACAAAAAAAACTAAGATACTTAAATAATGAAGATAAAATACTGTTTTATAATGAAGTAGACGAAATCTCAAGTGTCGTACTTAGCTGGCTTACGCTGTCTAAATCTTAAGAGGTATTTGAACAGACTTGTGGTTACTGTTTTATTCTAAAAGTGATATAAATTTGACCTGTTTGTCTGTGGCATCGTATCTCCTGAATAAATTAACCTATTTGAGTTTTTTAAAATAAAAGATCAATTTACTTGCAGTGGTCCTTAACCTACGCTTGGTAATATCGTTTAGCAGCTGGTCTTGGTGTCTTGCAAAATGATGTAAATAATTTTTGGCATAATATTGAATTATTTGGCTATTTAAATCTTTTTTAAACATTTTTAAAGTGTTATTCCACACTTAGGAAAGAAAAATACTTATTTAGAAAACATAAAAATTAGAACGTAGCGGGACTCGAGCCCACGCCTCCTGGAAACGGACCAGGCGCTCTGACCACTAAACCATACGTTCTCATCAAGGTACGTCGACATTTTTATTCGCTTGTTATAACTTATTTATATTGTTAGCATATCTGTAGGGAGATTTTTACAAATTTCCGCTACCCAAAGGTAATTACTAAGAATTATCGTTTGGCAAGAGAGAATACTATTTTTTTAAATGTTGTATTGTACTGGTCGGTTTTCAGGAGGCGCGGGTTCGAATCCCGCTACGTTCAAATTTATAATGTACATATAACACATAAAAATATATACGTTTTCTAAATAAGTATTTAAGTGAATGCTTTTTGGGTGGATGGGACATTCCTAATAGCACTATATTCGTAGATAAATTATATTTATAATATTAAGAAAGGTCCATCTTTAATAATAATTTTATTGATAATCGGCGTTGTCAGGCAACACCTTACATAAACATCCATCCATTTCTTGCCCCGCTATAATATTTATAGTATTAATATAATATTGATCTTGTACCTACAGTCCGTAATATGTTTACATAATAAATTCAAATTCAAAATTCAAATAATTTTATTCAAAATAAGAAGTTACATGCTTCATTTTTTGAACGTCAAATTTACCACCAGTTCACTAAAATTAATGCCTCAGACCTGAGAAGAACCGGCGCAAGAAACTCAGCGGGACCTATTTTTTAAAATCAATTTTAAACAAATACATATTTAATTATTTGTGACAATGATACCTTTGAAACAGACTGGACTAATAGATAAACTATATAAATTTAATTTGATTTAAAAAAAAAAAAAAAAGAATTAATATCCGATTTGCCATATTTTTAGAAATTTTAAATACAATAATAATATCTTATCAGTGAAAAATCGAACCCTTAACCAAGTTAAGCCACATACTGTTAAACTGCGATGCATATGATATTTTCACCATTTTCCTTTAATTATTAAGCCGATATTATGCAATAAATAACCAATTGATCTTGTTTGCATTAAATCATATGGCACATTTGTGTGTTAATATAATTGCTAGGACTATTATTAACTCCTATAATCGTGTGGATATATCATTAATATATTGTTATTTTGAAATGCCCATATTACATCCATTATAATAATATACATATGCCGTTAGGGCGCAGTGGTTTATTATCTGCCTGTAAGCGATTTTGCGCCGTGTGATCCCGGCCTAGAATAGGATCATCCTGGTACTGATGGTGTCGTAAGAGGCGACTAAAATACGTGTGGTAGAGTCACGTCGCCAGCAATGGCAACACGCATGGGCAGACTCGACCGGATCATTACCACCCCCGGCATTTAAAACCGGCGTGAAGTAGTGGCTTTATGCCACTGCATTTCGCATCAGGTAATGCTGGGCTCCGGCGCCCAACCCACTTTACAGACAGGCAACGCACCTGTAGCTCCTCTGGTGTTGCACGGGGTCGTGGGCGGCGGTAATCACTTACCATCAGGTGACCCAAACGCTCGTTTGCCTTGTCTTTTCCATAAAAAAAAACGAGACGGCTGTGGGTTGGATTACCTAGCTGGGTGACTAGATACAATAAATACGGAAAGTAGGAAACGGAGTGTCTTAAACACTAAGTTGCCCCTGCGTACCATGCTATATGCGGTATATATATATATATATATATATATATATATATATATATATATATATATATATATATATATATATATATATATATATATATATGTAAACCTAAAAAAAAGATAGCTTATAAACGGTAAAATATGCGAATCTCTTGCAAATTGTAAATGACTGTAAATCTTCCAAATGGAGATCATCAAAAATGATGGCTGACATGAGTTGCAGATGTTCCGTACGCCTTATATTTAAAACTTTTTAATTTTTAACTTGATTGCTACTAAAATAAAGATTAGGCTAACATCTTTTGCTTGAAGATTTCGTTAGGGATGAGTGAGTGGCCAGAGAGGGAGATGTAGACCTCAGTTTACTAATATCTATATATATAAAAGGACATGTACCTGACTGACTGAGGTAAGACGCACGCACAGCCGTAACCGCTGATGGTAGAAACGTGAAATTTGGACAGATGTTTATTTTCATAATCTGGACATCCATTAAGAAAGGATTTTGGAAAATTTTAATCCTAACGGATTGAAATAGGGGTTGAAAGTATGTATGGATTTTTTTTTAAAATCGGCACCGATTGTTATAAAATTTGAAATTCAGACTTTTAAAAATATTTCATTGAACACGTGTTTCAGAGTTTTTTAGAATTCACCCCCTAAGGGTGCAAATAAGGGGTTGAAAGTTTGAATGGAAAAATCTTTAAATCACCACCGATTTTTATAAAAAAAATAATTCAGACTGTTAAAAATATTTTATTGAATACGTGTTTCGTGGTTTTTTTAGAATTCAGCCCTAAGTGTCCAAATAAGCGGACGAAGCCGCGCGCGCCCACTAGTTAATAATAATTTTAAAAAAGGGGATGATGGAGGATGAAAACGCAAAAGAAACCGTAAACTCGAGGCATTGATTGACTGACCTTATGGGTATATAATGTGAAGCTGAAAAAAAATTGTAACTTAATTTAGAGTGTAGTAAGAGAACATTTTAATAATACGTTTCAAAATTTTTGTCTAAAGACAAAACATAATCAGGTTACTTTTTTCTTTTTCATTGCTTTTATTTTACGTCACGCCGTATTGCACGCAAGATAGGCAGAGAGATCCTGGGAACCTAACCCATTAAGACACTTCTATTCTCTACTCTCCATCGATGTCTGGACTAGTCTTTTTCAGTGGGGATCGAAACCATAACCTTTCGCTTTAACAGTCACTCGATTATAATAGACCAAAGTTAAGTAGATGCCACTTTCATTACTTCTTATTTTCAATATAAATGATAAAATCTATAATATGATTATAATAGAAAGAAAGAAAAAAAACTCAAGAAACACAGCCATCGCCAGTGATTTGAGGTGCTTTTGAATGAAATAAAGATAAACGTCCCCATTGTTATATTTCAACGTGAATAGACCTGGCCCCGTGGAAACGACGAAAATTGTATTGTATGTGAAATGAAGTTTGTGGATGGGAACTATAAATTATATTTCTACTTCCATTTTCTAGGAAATTGCTTAAGTTATTTCATTATAGTGTCTTTTTTTTGTTGTGTAAAGTAGTTGTTGAGTTTGATTTTTTTCTTCTTTTCATTAATTTCGGAGACGTTGAATATTAGATGGTGAAAAATTACAATAGTTTTCAGTTTAGTTTTCAGGGTTCCGTACCTTTTAAGACAAAAAGGAACCCTTGTAAGATCACTTGTTGTCAGTCCGTCTGTCTGTCTGTAAAGCGCCTTTATCTTAGGAACGCTTGGAGATATCGAGTTGAAATTCAAACCTATATACCTAGATCTACGGCCCGGCCCTATGATTAATGACACTGATATATCGACACTATAAAGGGAATCAAAATTAATAGAGTTAACCTAGAATTATGAAATTTGACAGCAAGCATCTACAGATACTACTAATTTAGGAAAGTTTGTAGTTTAATCCTAAAATATAATAGCCTTAAATAGCAAAAAACGCGACCACTAAGCGAAAAAATTAAAATATTAAATATTTCATTTTCTCAAGTAGGAATCGAACCCACAGCTTGTCGCGTATATAGACACACGCTTGTACGTATGCGCTACGACTGGCCTCTAAATATTGATAACTTTTTACAAATATCAATATAATATAAATAATGTAAAATCTCTTAATTGCCTAAATCTAAATAAGACTAAAGAGAGGCCAGTCATGGCGCAGCGGCACAAAGTGTGACTGTAAAACTGACTGGTTGTGCGTTCGATCCCCACTCGAGGAGAATATTTACTTAAATTTATATTTCCATTTCTTCGCTCTGATGTCGAGGCAAAGCGCGGCGTTGAGTTCTGCCACTCAACACGCAATACCTCCAGAATTCGGCAGAAAGTGGGGAATGGAGTATCTTAACACTAGGTCCTCTCTACCTACCATGCTGTGTGCGGGATACAGCGTGAAACTGACTTTTATTTAAATAAGACTATGCCTATACAGTACTAGAAACAACCAAGTCTCAAGATAATTAAATTACAACTAAAAGATTCCTTCCTTACGAGTCTCAGGTGAGAGGTTAAAACTTTATTTTTTAGTAACGCAGCCATCTGCTGTAGAGAAATGAAACTTGAGACTTAATTACTGTTATCTACAACTTCCAAAGAAATCTTGGAAGTCACTTGAGTGCAACAGTTTTGATCTCTTTCTGGGTTTAAAATTTTTGTTATTTTATTCATATTTTCTTTAATGGTTTATATATTTTTGTATAGTAAATATATTAAAAAAGATATTGATTTACAAATGTTTTAATTATCTTTGATCTAATGCTTCTTTCAACTTTATTCTGTATCCTGCATATAGCAGAGAAGATAGAAGTTAGAACACACCGTTCTTAACGACCTAAAACTTAATTGTTGAGACATTGGGACATTGCAGTGGCGCACCTCAACGCCCCACTCAGTCTTGATATCGCAGCGAGAAAATAAAAATAATTTATTACCTCGAGTGAAAATCGAATTTACAACCATTTCAAACTGAGTGCTAAATTACTTACTAAATTTATTTTACAGTTTTCATTTAGAAATTATAAAAGAAATAAAAGGCTTTATTTGCACAAAACCGATACATCCCTTGCTCCATTAGAGGCTACACTAAGTGTCCCCTTTCCCGGAAACGACACGTAACGCTTTATAACCTTTTCTTTCGTCTTGGTTAAAAATATCCAATTTCAGGGTTCGATTCGAAGGAAATTACCAAAATTACATGTAATATAAGGATTGTAATATAAAACTATCCTAAATAGGTGGTATTGCGGGAACAAGCATGAAGCTGCATATTTTTTTTAGCTTCACATTATATATCGCACGCGATGTTGAGACTCTCCGTTTCCCATTAAGACACTTTCGTTATCCAATTTCCGTTGAATTCTTGAGTCTTGGCGTGTTGAATGATGGAAATTAAATTGCCGCGTATTACTTCGTTACCAAAGCGAGGAAATAAAAACATAAAATATCTGATTCCCCCAAGCGGGTATCAAACTCAACCAGTTGCGTTTGGAGTCGCACGCGTGGGCATCTGCTCCACGAAGGCCTCACCTCATCTGCTGCATATTTAATGTAAAAATATTTATTACTTTCTCTTAAAGTTTGTATTTATTGTTCTTTTGTATATAATTAAAAAAAATATGCCTAAAATATTTGAACCAGTTATCTTCCTAACTCCGATTGCTAAAACTAGCCTTATATTTCACTCACTATATTTTAGCTTACTTTTACAATATACCACAACTGTACTACCCGTCAACCGGCCTTGAAAGACCCCTTTATGGAAGTTCGATCGATAGATTGTCACTTAAGTAAATTTTCTTGAAATTTGTAAACCTTTTTGTTAACGTTTTTTTATTATTTTTTTTTAAGCTTAAATAAAAAAAATGGTGGCGTTGAGTAAAAGCGACACAATGTTAACGCGACGATCGTGGATTCGATTTCTTTATTTAAATTTCTTTTGTTTGGCTTTCAACATACAATATTTCGAATATTGGGTGGAAAAGAGAAAACGTAGTGGCTTTACATAAGCTTTCGAAACATCGGGTAGTGGAACTAATGTTGCATTTTATCCTTATAGTATTTTTTTTTTCTTTTTATGGAAAAGGACAAGGCAAATGAGCGTTCGGGTCACCTGATGGTAAGTGATTACCGCCGCCCACGGCCCCGTGCAACACCAGAGGAGCTACAGGTGCGTTGCCGGCCTTTAAGGTGGAGATAAACGCGCTTTTTGAAGGTACCCATGTCATATCGACCTGGAAACACTGCCGCGGGTAGGTCATTCCACAGTTCCGTGGCGCGTGGAAGGAAGTTCCTATGAAACCGCACAGTAGTGGACTGCCACGTATCCAGGTGGTGTGGATGATATTTTAGCTTATGTCGTACTGTGCGGTTAGAAAATTCGGCGGCAGGTAACAGGGCAAACAGTTCTTCAGAACACTCCCCATGATAAATGCGATAGAGAACGCACAGCGAGGAAACGTCTCTACGCAAAGCCAAAGTATCAAGCCTTTCACAGATTATTGGGTCCCCAATGATTCGAACGGCTCTGCGTTGTATGCGATCAAATGGTTCAAGCTGATACTGGGGTGCACCAGCCCAGAGATGAGAACAGTATCCTTATAGTAGTAATATATTTATATTTGCTGTAGCCGCACATGGCAGAGTAGGCCGAGGGAAACTTAAGTTAAGACACTCCGTTCCCATTAAGATACTTCTGTTTCCTACTTTATCGCCACTGTACTTTACCTCGTCAATAGACTGAAGAAATAAAAATGTTGCAAATTTCATTTACTTCACTGGGAATCGCACCCAAAACCTGTTTCCGTTTACTGTCACACACATGTCTCCCTGCACCACTTCTGTTCTGATGATATGAATGATGAATGAATATAATTATTATACTTATTTACTTGATCGACCATAATAGCCTTCCTAATTAAAATTAAAACACAAAAAAACACCAATTAAACTTTAATCTTCAAATGAAACGAAACGAAACGAAAATTACATTAGAAAAATAAATAAAATAAAATAAAACATCCCTCAAAGATACTATTAACCCAGTTGAAATAAAAAAAGTCAACTACGTTCTTCACGTAAGTTCCGGGAAAGGGGATACTTAGAGTCGCTAATGGACCAGCGGATGTATCACTTTTACGCAAATAGCAATTTCGTTTCATTGCTACGAGTGGGAAGTGCCGTGCGGAGTTGGGAACCTTGTTTTTTGTTTGGCTTGCCGTTTTATTTCTTACTAGTTTTCTTCTGCAGGTTTATTTCGCGTGATCGAAATTACTAATATTTGCTTATTTCATGTTGCATAGCCTAATGACCTCCTCGCTAATTGAACTATTCCATACAAAAAATAAGACAGTAGTTGTATATGGGCATAAGCGTGCGACTGTAAAGGCGATAGGTTATAGGTTCGATTCTTATTAGGGAAAATGAAATATTTGTATATTCTGGTGCTGTTCTCGTAATTTGGGAAACGAATACTTATATTTTAACACTAGGTTCCCTTTATCTACTCTGCTTTGTGCAGGATATAGCGTGAAGCCAAAACAAAACAATTTATAAAATCTATAATAACAACTGTTCAGCTTTATAATATATAGTATATATAGCTAAGTTTGTTTACAGCAGACTTAAAGAAAATTGGAATCAGACACTTTACTTTTTCTCTACAAGTTAAAGCTCTCAACTTCATTTACGTGAACTATTAAAAGTAAAATCTCGTTCTTCTCGCTTCCGTAAGAATTTCGGGAAATTACTTCTTATTGCTCCGCTGCATTTCCCAGAGGAACTTTCAGCTGACATACTAAGATTTCAGCAATCCTACGCTTACAAGTTTTGCCTGTGCGTTATCTATGAGAAACACAGGAATGGAAGAGTTATTTAAACACTGTGCGCGGCGTTGAGTTCCGTCACTAATTATTCTGATATATAAAACATATAACTGTAGTTTCATCTAAATTTATTCAGTAGTTTTTACGTGATAGTGAAATAACATTTAGTAAAGTTGGAAATGGCCTTTTTTTACTGTAGGAATTTTTAAAATGTCCTTTTTTATTGCTTCATAGCTTTTCCTAACCTATTTATATACGAAATTTCAACTATGTAAATCTAATAATTTTGCCTGTTTTGCGTTATCTGTCAGACACTCAGCTCACTCGGATTTCATCTTAAGATTCACCCATATAGCATGAGTTTTCATAGGTAAAAATATTAAAACTGCCAAATTTAATTTGTTGTTAGTATTAAACAAAATTATCTCAGAAATTTAACAAATAATTTTCGAAACTAAAATCTTAGAAATATAATCATTGATAAGATAGATAATCTTTAATTATTAGTAAGATTTGAACGTAAATCGTTTTATTATGTTGACTTAATCGCAGCTTATCTTATTAAATACGGTTAGTCCCCCAAATTACTATCAAAAATGTAAGTGATTGTTTAGGCATTAAAATATTAATTTCGTTCTTAGTTATGAATTTAACTAATTTAACATTTATATACGATAATTAATGTTAATAATTGAATTCGTAATATTGTGTTTCTTACACGCCGTCCAATTTTTGAGACATTGCAAGTTAAGTACAGAACGGCAGAACTCAACGCCGCACATTGTACTATTATCAGAGCGGAGAAATGAAAATGAGTGAGAAACGAACTCTCAATTGTCACTTAAACAGTCAGATGATGTAGCGCTGCGCCACTATGGCCTTAAGATAGTAATTTGATTTTAATTGAATATATTATTATTCATAGTTTCACGCCGTAACCGCACATAGAAGGCAGAAGGAACCTGGGAGCGTAGCGTTAAGATGCCCCGTTCCCATTGAGACACATTTTTCCCTTTTTCCTCCTGATTCTGTTGGCATTGAGTGTAAAATGGTGGAAGTCAACACCGTGCTTTACCTCGTTACCAGAGCGAGGAATTGAAAATAAATATATAAGAAGCATTATATGACTTGAAGGTCAGTCCAGTTCAGCCATTCAACACGCAATGCCTCCAGAACTCGGAGCAAAGTGGCAAACGGAGTATCTTAACACAAGATTCGCTCTGCCTAACCTACTGTGTGCGGGATACAGCGTGAAGCCGATTTATTTAATTTAATTTTGTTATATGACCTTGTCACCCAAAGCAGCTTGGTCAGTCTAATAGCCTACTTAAATATTATCATTGTCGAGTATCTTCGACTGGCCTTTAAAATCTTCATCAGTTCTAAAAGTAAGCAGTGTTCGCTATTATTAAGTACTATTTTTAGCTCTCATGCTTTTTTGCTTAGAAGGGTAGGCAAATAGAACCTAGTGCTAAGACATTTCGTGCCACCTTTACGCCTAATTTAGAGACATTGCGTCTTAAGTGCAGTCGCGGAACTCAACGTCGCATATTATTGACCAGAGCAGATAATTAAAACAATTTAAATATAATTAATTTCTCGGGTGGGGATCGAACCCATAACCGGTAACCCATAGTTAGAGATATACATTGACACGACATAGTCACGTTATTAATTAATGAGTCATGAGAGTTAACCTATAGTTTAAATAATTTCAAAAATCTAATACATATAATAATTATGAAGAAAAAAAATATGACTACCACTTGAAATGTTAAAAAAAATTATATTTGAATCATACGACAAATATCAAACAAATACAGATTATATTTCAAAAAAGAAATATACATTCAATTTAATCTCAGTCTGTACTCTACATTCATATTATAAAGCTGAAGAGTTTGTTTGGTAGAACGCACTAATCGCAGGAACTACTTATTGGAATTGAAAATTTCCTTTTGTTGTTGGATAGTCCAAGAAATGCTATATTATACTAGAGGGCGCCCGCGGCTTCGCCCGCTTATTAGGAGTGAATTCTAAAAAAACTACGAAACACGTGTTCAATAAAATATTTTTAACAGTCTGAATTTAAATTTTTATAAAAATCGGTGGCAATTTAAAGATTTTTCCATATAAACTTTCAAGTCCTTATTTGAACCCTTAGGGAGTGACTTCTTAAAAACCATGGAACACGTGTTCAATGAAATATTTTTAGGAGTCTGAATTTCGAATTTTATAAAAATCGGTACAGATTAAAACTTTTTTCCATACAAACTTTCAACCCCTTTTTTTTTTTAACGCTGGGAAATGCTTTCACGCAGACCATCCGTACAAGGCATATAGACATACCCTACATACGGATGGTACTGTAGGACTCATCGGGCAAAAAAGTCCGATACTACCTACTAAAACCCAGCGGGAACCTCTCCACCAAAATAGAGACGCCGCAGGATCGCTCGCGCATGCCACTACGACGCCTCGGTGGTAGGCCCGCATCTTACACTATTACGAGCCACCAATACTTTCAGGGTATCCTAGCGGTCCTTAGGAGGACTCTGCAATTTCGGAAGTTTGGATTGGTCTATGGTAAAGGTAGTAGGAGATGTGCGTACTGCCTTCTCCTACTCCCTGGTCTTCGACGGCGAAGCGGTTCTGCATTCGCACTGGACTCGCGAACCCGCTCCGCGGTCTCCTTCAATGCCATAACCGATTCACAGAAGGAGACCATGGCAGACCAGTTCCTCTCACTATCCAGCATGGCTCTCACCACACTGGATAATGAGAGGTCTCTACCCACTACGGCCATCAGGGTGTGGCGTTGCGGTGCCAAGCAGGATATTCGGCCAGAGTATGATGAGACGAGTCCACGGCCGCATTGCATTCATAGCATGCAGGTGACGCTTCTCGACGTACAATTTGGTGCAGGTATTTTCCAAAGCAACCATGCCCCGTCAGTACCTGCACCAATCTGAATGTTAAAACCCCAAAGCTCCTTTGTACCATTGATCTAAATGGGGGCGAATAGCCTCTACTGTTGGTATGCCTGCGGTCGGGTACTCCAGGTCTAGTTTCCATCGTTGAATCAGGGCTTCATCTGCTCTTCTCCTGATCCGCACGACATCCTCCGTTGATGGTCGTTCACCCGGCGACCGCCCACTTGTGCGGAATATGTGCACTCTAGCAAGTACTTCAGCCTGCAACTCCCAAGGTGGCTCACCTGCCAGGAGAGTAGCCGCCGTCCATGACACCGTACGGTAAGCCCTAACCGCTCTCACTGCTATGACGAGCAGTGAGAGAGTCCGCCCACACGGGTGCACCGTATAGTGCCATGGATCTCAACACGCCAACATAAAGTTGTCGGCATGGAGAATCTGGCCCTCCGATATTAGGCAGCAGCCTGCCAAGGGCTCCGGCGGTGCTTACTAACTTCGGCCCAAGTTGGACGAAGTGTGACGCTAATGACCATCGCCCATCGAGGATTAGGCCCAAATATTTCATTCTAGCCCTCACCTCTTGCCCTCGAATGCGTATGGTAGCCCCACGAGGAGGTCCCTTACGTGGGCTATGGAACAGTAGTGCCTCGGTCTTGGAACTTGAAATTTTCAGGCCCAGGGCTTCGATACAGCCAATAACGCGGTGAATGCCGACTTCAGCCAAACGTGCCGCCTCATTATAGTTTATCCCCCGGGTAGTGACGAGCGTGTCGTCAGCATAACAAATGACGCTCATCTCGGGAGACAAGCGACAGCGCAGGAGCCAATCATACGTTTCTACCATCAGCGGTTACGGCTCTGCGTGCGTCTTACCTCAGTCAGTCAGCACAAGTCCTTTTATATATATAGATTATGTTTATAGTTTTTTTTTATTTCCATATAACCATAGATAAGCTAGTGAGGTTATATAATTGTCATTTTTGTATTATTTCACGTGTTTACTGTATCTCGCAGATAGTAGGGTAGGCAGATGTTAACTAATGTTATGACACCGCTCTCCACTTTCCGCTGAATTCGCTCGTGGCATTGCGTATTGAGTGGCGGAACTCAAATTCGTGCCTTACCTCGTTACCAGAATAAAGAAATAAAATATAAATTTTCAATTAATTAAATATCTCGAGAAAGAATCGAACCCACAATCTATAGCGCTAAGAGTCGCACACTTTTACTCCTGCACCACGACTGGTCTAAGCCGTATATCTCTTTGTTCGATATTAACGGACAAAAGGTCCTATTCCAAAAAGAGCATTGTCAAAATGTATCTTGAATACACGTTGAGATGTTTTGAATCTGGAACATCACCTGTGCTACTTTAATGTCTAATGTGGAGGCTTTTTCTAGCGTACCATTCATGATTTGTAATGAGTAAATACTAATTACCCTGAGAATTATACGAGGTTTTCTGAGCTGATAGAAAGAAATATGTACATATATTGTTGTCAATTTTAGAGAAAAAAAATATTTATTTGGTTATTACGTTTAGGGTATTTCCTTAATGGATGACGAAGTTGATGACATCTAAAATTTTTATAATATTTATTAGGTGGAGGGTAGTCCTGGACTGGACCTACCAGTCGTGGCGCAAGAGCACAAGTGGTCGACTGTAAATGCGACAGATTGTATATTAAATTCTCACTGGAGGAAATAAATTATTTAATATTTTCATTTCCTCGCTCTGATAACGAGGCAAAAGCGCTGCGTTCCGGTACCGAACACGCAATCATCATCCAAAATTCGGCGGAGAGTGGGGAAAGGAATTGTTTTAATGACAACAAAGTGTCTTAACACTTAGTTTCACTTAACAATTTTTACAATAAACACAGTGACAGTGAGTGGTAGTCGAACCCACTACCGTCGCGTTTGACTACACACTCTCTGTCGTTGCGCCACTATACAACTGCATCACATCATAAATCAGATTTAGTAAACCACTCACATATCTTCCTCAGCTTCCGGAACACAGAATACATTAGGAAGAATCGATTGTGATGGCTCCAATCCCCATGGAGTACACTGGATCTAATATTAATGACAACCGAATATTGTAAATAAAACATTTGACTCGATCGTGATTCCAAATGCGGATTGTTTTATTGGGTAGCTCGGACATGATAAATATTTGGCAACTTTACAAGCATAGGATTAAAAATATTAGTGCTAAACTAGAAAGATCAACAATACAAATAAAAAAAAAAACTGTATGTTTGGTGGAGCCAGTCGTGGCGCAAGGGCACAATCAAGCGCAAAATTCACATTCGTGGAAATGAAATATTACTAATATTACAAATGTGAAAGTTTATGAGGATGGACGTTCAATATTCCACTTTCACGCAAAAACTACCAAAGGGTTTTAATTGAAACTTACAGTAATAAAGGTTGTACGTCAGAATAACACACAGGCTACAATTTATGTAAAAATGTTGTATAATTTGATCAAGTTTTGTTTTAATTTGTGGGTAGTTTTATATATAGAGTTCCAAACTACTAGATCACCTTTACGATGCATCTCGCACATAGCAGGATAAGCAGAGGGCATAGTGTTAAAACCCTCCGTTCCCCATTTTTGATTACTAGATGCCGAGTTAAAGAACGAAAAACACCGGTCAATATAAAACCATACCATGTAATTTCATATATTTTTATGTTGAAACGTGGAACATTCTGGAAAACAGAAGTAACAACTAAGTTACGATGACTTCTAATACTAGTTTTGTTTTTGTTACTAGAGATATATAATCAGTCTTGATTTATAAATTCCCGTGAATTTGTATTAGATTACGTTGTTGTAATAATTTTGTCATAATATTAGCTTTCTAGAGGCTAGTCGCGGTCACACAAAGCGTTACTGTAAGCGCGACAGGAAATAAAAAAGTGTCGAGGCAAAGAGAGCCTTATCACTAAGTTCTCCCTGCATACTCTAAAACTTAAACTAAACTAGATTCACGCTTTATACCTAAGGGAGAGACAGAGAGAACGGAGCCCCAAACGCTACAATCTCTTCATACCTCTTTCGCCTCGTCCACTTTCATCAACCTCTTCATACATGCTCTCCGGGGGGTCCTCATGCCTTTTACGTGACCAGTATCTTCGATACTGTGTTTTCTAAAGTCAACCGAGGTCTCTTACCGCTCACTTTTCCATCATAAATCTTTTTTGCCATTCTTTCATCACTCATTCGTTCGACGTGCAGCCCAAACCAGCTGAGCACGTTCTTCTTCGTTGTCACCGTGACATTCTCGCTAGTACCTGCCATTTTGTGTATCTCTTCATTGTCGATTCGATCAACTGAGTTAACTTCGCATATCCTACCAAGAGATCGCATCTCCACAGCATTAATATTCGTTTAATTTTTCTTCTGTAATAACCACGTTTCGCTGCCGTATTACAGCGTCGGTACCAACACTCCATTGTGTACTGCCAAATGTGCAGCTATGCTGATGTTTCGTCGTCTCATCAATGCAGCTGAGGCACCGCATTCATCTCGTGTCTTCTATCTCTACTGAACATACTTCCCACCACCACCACCACTACCACTTCATTCATTTATCCCGTCTATTCATTGCGTCTTTTATTAATTTGACATTCAGGCTTAGATCATTATCTGAGGATCTGTGGATACAACGAGCACTGCTTCATTTGCGTACAGCAGGCAATTTACACTTAAGTCACCAACTTTATCTCCCATGTCACTTTGTTTCACTCTTTGAAGATAGTTATCCAAATACAAATTGAACAACCAAGCTGGCATGGCGCATCCTTGTTTAACTCGCGATTGGATGTCAAATCAGGGCGAAATGTCAGGTCCTACTCGCTCGCAGGCTGAGTAATGTCTGTAAAGAGACTTTATAGCCTGCAGCAAGGGTTCGTTCACATTCTACCGGGGTAGAATGGGAACGAACCCTTCCATAATTTGGAACGCTCTCATAATTTCGTTCTCACAACTCTGTCGAACGTATTTTTCAAGTGTACGAGAGCACAGAAAACTTTTTGGTTAACGGTCAAGAAATTTTTCGTGATCATGCGGAGGGAATTAATATTTTTTTAATTCTTCTGCCATGCAACACGCAATGCCTCCAGAATTTTGCGAAAAGTGGGTAACGGGAGCATCTCAATAAGGACGAAGTGTCTTAACACTAGGTTCCCTGGTTCCCTCTACCTACACTTCTATGTGTGAGATACAGTGTAAAGCTAAAACATCGTCTACTATTTTAAAATGACACTATACCATCGTTATGTTTAAACAAAAAATACCTATAAAATATTATAATATTTTATACGTGAAGTGATCTATATAATAATATATATAAAAAAAGTAAAGTTCAGGTAACTTGAATCATTTGTGGAAGAAAATTAACCAAGCATAAGACAAATGCGATGATATTTATGGACAACATTATAGATTAGTGGGAAATGCCAGATCTTTGGAAACAATGCTCCGACATTTGCGGATAGCATTTAATGTTTTTATATATTATTTTAATCATTTATTAGCTTCACGTAGTATCCCGATTATAGCAGGATATATATAGAGTTAAAACATTCAAGTGCTCCACGCATCGCACTATTTATTTTCGATTATTTACGTGTTTAGTATCAGACGTACTCCCAATCCAACATGTGATGATCTATAATTATTAGAAATGGAATGAAAAAAATATTTTAATGGGGAGAGACCTCGGTTAAACTTCGAACCACTAAGCCATACGTATGACTTAGTGGTCAGAGCGCCTGGTCGCTTTTCAGGAGGCGCGGGTTCGAGTCCCGCTACGTTCAAATTTTGATACGTTTTCTATATATGTATTCTTCAGATATGCTCTCGGGGGGTTCTTTCAGGCTTTTTACGTCACCTTCCTATAATTCCATTGGTATTGTGTTCTCGAAGTTTAACCATGTGTATGGCTTAGTGGTCAGAGCGCCTGGTCGCTTTCCAGGGCGCGCGGGTTCGAGTGTAACGTTTAAACTTTTATGGGTTTTCTACATAAGTATTTTTCTTTCCTAAGTATGGAGTAAACTTTCAATGTTAAAAATGTCTGAAGAAGTTGATGACATTGGACCCGGTGAAAGAAGTAATTCGGAGACCGTAGTTTTTTGCGCTCCCTTCTCTCTGGCTATGCTACTAAGGATAAATTAAATCAAGCTAAAAATATATATACTTAAGACGATAGTGTACTACTTCACGTTATAAGAATAGAAAGAGATCGCTTCACAAAATCTTAGTCAAAAACTCTTTTCTTTGGGATGTGACTTAAAACTTCGGAAAGCTATTTTTTATATTGACACTTTCCTATTAATTTCATGGTTGGGATTAAAGTTGTGATAAGTCATTTCACCTATGGTCCTATTCATTTCGAGTCAATATGTGGTTTCCATTCTAAAGTAAAAAAAATATATGTGAATTTTCTTTTTTTTAGCTTGTATCTTGCACATAGCAGGGTAGACATTACGACATTTCTGTTCTGCATCGAATCGAATCTACAACCTGTCCCGTTTACAATCGCATCCTTGTGCCACCTACTCGCCTCCTTGGTGAAATTGTCATAATTTTCAAAAATATTTTTGTATATATTTAGTATGAATTACACTTAAAAATGTCATAGGTTTATTTATTATGGCCCCAAACTACGATATAAAACAAATATATATTAAATATACTTACATGCAAAATATAAAACTATGCAATTATTAAAGTTGAAAACAAAATAAATGAAGCCAGTCGTGGCGCACGGACACATGCGTGTGACAGTTTGTGGGTTCGATTTCCACTTAAGGAAATGAAATATTTAATATTGTTATTTTCCTCGCTCTGGTAACAAGACAAAGCTCGGCGTTGAGTTCCGCTCAACATGCAATGCCTCCATAATAGCCCGTCAGGAACGGAAGTGCCTTAATAGGAACGGAGTGTCTTAATAACTAGGTTCTCAGGTCCCCAAAAAAGTAAAAAAAATAGATAACGTTAAATTTATGTATCAATCATCTAAATGAATTGAAGTTGATGTACAATATTTAAGAGTATACTACGATGTTCTAAAAACGTGTACTTTTTCATTGAGTTTTGACTCAAATATCGTAGTCTCTCATAACTTCTTTTTATATTTGTATAGAAGTAAACAATTTTACTTTCAATTTCAGCTGGAGCGTATAGTCATATATTATTTACTTAAAGGTCACCCAAATATAAAACTGCAGTATTTTTAAATAATTCAAAGCTATTATAAAACTTTTAATGTTACAATTAATTACAAATAGAATATATATTTTTTTATATTTTCCTATATATGTGAAATATATAAAAAATAACTCGTCACTTTTTTACCAAAAAACCCACGATTTCGTTTCTCAAGAAATAGAAAAAACATTTAAGCTATAAATTTAACTTGTGTATACATACCATAACAATCCCACACATCAAGACATATCCATAGCACAGTACACACACACAAACACTCACATAGCCTTGTAATGGGTTCGATTCCGATTTGGGGTAAATATTAACGCGGGCGCGGTCGTTATATGCGGCAAGTCCTCTCGCCAAACTGATACAATATGAAACTGGGGGTCTACTGCGCATGGTGGCGCGCACCCTCGTATCACCGACTGAGAGCGGAGCTGGTCGACTCACTACGAATAAATACTTGTCTGGTTTACGTTATAAGTCGCTGTTAATTCATCTATTGTTGGATATTTGAGTGTTAAGTCACTCTGTTCTTCGATTTTTTTCTTAAAAATATATTATAATAAAAAATATATATATGTTTTATGTCACCCAGTTTTACATATATTGTAGATAGAAAAGCGACATTAAGTTCTTTCACTTAACATTTCGAAAATTGTACGGTGTATGGAAAAAAAACTATTATGTTTCCCTTTGACTACCCTGTTATTGGTGGGATACAGAGAGAATTAAGAGAAAAAATAGTAAGTTGTGCATATTTTTGAAGGTAAAGGGCTTGATACGTGATTCTTTACGGCTGAAATAAGCGTCAAACGTAAACGCCACTTTTTTTTACAAAAACGAGGAAACAAAAAAATATATTAGATCACCTTTTATTCGATGTGCTTGTTATTTTTTTATGGCACTGTATCCTTTTTTTTCTGCAATTATGTGTTTTCTATTCTATTCTAATAGTTCTTTTAGTAAGATCTTTGATTTTGATGATTATTATACTATAGAATATATAGTATAGTAAGTGGTCTCAGTAAATTTACCCGTCCCTACCAGTGACCACGGTACCTACTGGAAAGTGTTCGAAATGTCCTGTTTCTAATTATAATACTAAATATATGAAATTAATCTAGTAAATGAGTGTCATATGAAAAGTAACGAAACAACCAAGCTGTACATTTTAACTAAGATGTAGAGTTTGTGAAGTCTAGGGCTTGTACATAGAGTTAAGGCATGTAGGGTTATAAACATTGGTAGTATTGTTTTACTTTCACGCTGTATTCCGTATAGCAGGATAGGCAGAAGGGATCTGGGAACAAAGTGTCCTAATACTATATGTATTATAGCTCATTAAGGCATCTCGTTCTCTAGTTTCCGCTAAATACAACGCCGCGCTTTGTGTTGTTGCCATGGGTCGTTTTAAAAAAAATTAAATTAAAATTATTTTAGTGGGTTTACTGGTACATAAAATAATATAGAATTAATAAAACGGATATCTGATTTAGATTTTGCCTAACTAAATAATAAAATCAATATTTCCAAATTGAAACATATATCAAATCAAATAATAATAATAATAATAAAAAACATTTATTGCCATAAACACATACAATTTTATAACTATAGACATAAACATTGACAATTGACATTATGGCAAAAGGTGTAACTCAGCTAAATGATGCTTGAGTTTTGATTCTCAAGCATCGCTGTTTTTCAGTTACACCCTGGAAATTTTGATACACAAACCAAACAGAACAAACTCCATCGTACTCTTAAAATATATATATATACATATATATATATATATATATATACATATATATATATATATATATATATATATATATATATATATATATATATATATATATATATATAAAATATATATAAACATATATAATAATTAATTGTTATATTTAAGCTATTTAACATTTTTTGCAATAGTAATAATAAAAAAAAAACTACACGTTCATATGTGTGTGTGAGTGTGTGTGTGCGTGCGTGTGTGTGCGTGTGTATTGTGTGTGTATTGTGTGTGTGTATTGTGTGCGTGTATGTGTGCATGCGTGCTCCTATTTTTGTGCACATATACATTACCTTTAGGTTTACAAATAAATAAATAAGTTTAAATTTTAATCATATACATATATTTAAAATTTGAGGACTAAAAATAATATTTCAGTTTTTTTTAGAAGGTGTGTTATATTTCTCTGCGTCAAGTTGTCGTTTTTGCAATGCGCTTTTATATCTATTACTTAAAAAAAAAAAAAAGCTGCACTTATTTTAAACCTTAAGGGAGGTGGTAAGTCATTCCAGATTCTTGGTTTGGTTCTTCGATTATGGCGTTCCGAGCGTGCCAGTAGAGCACATATCACTTCGCCAATGTCACGTAGTATGGAGAAAACACGAAGGAGGTTGTACGGTAAAAGAGATAATGTTAAACAATAGGAGAATGCATGTTAAAAAAAAAAGATCCAGTTAAAAATTGCCTTCACCTATAAAAAAATAAATAAAATTAATATATACATTATATACCTAACATAGATGGTTAGTAATAA
>JAATLQ010034463.1:0-22905 GCA_013421005.1 Heliconius erato x Heliconius himera
GCAATCCCCGCAGATGCCGCTGATTTTGTTTAGTTAGCGAGTGTGATTTAGTGAGGGATTACCCCGCTCGTCGACACTGCGCCCTGCCGGCCCCTCAGACATTGACTTCGCGACAAGTGAATTCTCCTTTGCCGGAAGTCGAAACATTTGACGTATGTTTGAGGAACAGTGTCAAAACATTGTTCGACGTAACTCGAAACGACGTAAGTCGAAACGACGTAAGTCGAGGACTGCCTGTATAACATAGTCAAATAGTTTTACATTACGAGAAGCGTGCGTTGAGTACATTAAATATTTGTTGTATTCGAAACATGTTGTTGCCATCTTAAATTGTGATAGGTATGTGAGAGCTAACTTTGCGTGAAATATAAGTGGTTCATTTTGTCTGTCGCAGTACAGCGTAGAATGTGTACGACGACTTGAGAATCTGTAAATATTTAATTGAATTATTATACTTATGTATACACATTAAATTGTATCACTTGTCCTAAGTATACTAGACGACCACTAACCGGTAGAGTGTCTTCTATCCGGCTTTTCAGGTTATAAGTTTTTTTTAGCTTTACACTGTATTCCGCCCATAGCAGGGTAGGCACTGTGGAAATGGGAACCTAGACACTTCGTTACCATGAAGACATTTCTGTTTTTCACTTTCCGCTGAATTATTTTTGTATTAATTGCATTGCATTACGTTTTGCCTCGGTACCAGAGCGAGGAAATGACAATTTTAGATATTTTAATACCCCGAGTGGGAACCGGACCTAGAACCGTCGTGTTTCAGTTGCACGCTTATGCCTCCGCCACGACGACTTCGATGTATTTGTATTTCTCAATAAAATGTATGAAGAAGGAATTACATTAAATCGAATCTTTAGTCGATTCTCTGACATTAGCTGATCTGATGACGTTGGAGTCGACGATAATAGTGAAACACAGCACGAGAAATTATTACTTGACCTTACGAGAGTTTTTACCCAATTAATAAATTAAGTCCATACACTTTTATTTCTATTTGACTACAATTTAATTGAGCTCCAGCAATTTTTAATAATCAATAGCAAAGTATCAGGGAAATTTTCGAAATCATGATCGGCTTAGTGGACTCTAAGCCGAATTAGTAGAGCGAAGAAATGGAAATATAAATTTAAATAAATATTTAATTTCCTCGAGTGGGAATCGAACCCACTGTCGCGTTACAGTCACACCCTTGTGCCCCTGGGCCACGACGGTCTCAATTTATTTTTAGTTGCTTAAAAAAAAATCGGCACAATTTTGTTTTATTATTAATTTAAAATCTATTTTATTATAAAAAAAAAATTGACTATTTTTTTTTAGTATATAAGAATACTTTAATGAAGGTCTCTAGTGAGAGCGGCACGAGGCGCGCGGCGGTGGGGCGCAGCGGGCGGCGCGCGCGCTCCATCACCAGCACAAGCAGGCGGCGCAGGCGTGGTGGGGCCCTTTGCCACCGCATGCAGTACACCGAGCACACCAGCTTGTCGCTCTACGCCACACACGAGGCCCCAAGTGTTTGGAAGACATTGTCAAAAGAAATAATATGTAAAGTTTAGCACCTTCGCGCTATTTACTGCATAACAGTAGGTATATACAGAGAGAACCTAGGCATAAGACACTCCGTTTTACATGATTTATTCAGTTTTCGCAGCATTTATGTATTGAGCAGCGAAACTATTATTATATTTTTAACTAGAGGGCGCGCGCGGCTTCGCCCGCTTATTAGGAGTGAATTCTAAAAAAACCACGAAACACGTGTTCAATAAAATATTTTTAACAGTCTGAATTTAAATTTGTATAAAAATCGGTGGCAATTTAAAGATTTTTCCATATAAACTTTCAACCCCTTATTTGAACCCCTAGGGGGTGAATTCTTAAAAACCATGAAACACGTGTTCAATGAAATATTTTTAAGAGTCTGAATTTCAAATTTAATAAAAATCGGTACAGATTAAAAAAAAAATCCATACAAACTTTCCACCCCTATTTCATCCCTTTAGGGTTAAAATTTTTCAAATTCCCTTCTTAGTGGATGTCCAGAATATGAAAATAAACATGTGCCCAAATTTCACGTTTCTACCATCAGCGGTTACGGCTCTGCGTGCGTCTTACCTCAGTCAGTCAGCACAAGTCCTTTTATATATATAGATTATTTATTATGCACTCGAGTAAAGATCAAACCCACAACTATCGCGTTTACAGTCAGACATTGTCCCACTGCCCTAAGACGGCCGAAGAGAATTTTAAGAATTTTTATCGGTTTTACCAAATCTCAGAAATAACAAAACATATAGTAGACACTTATACGTATACTTAGTATACGTATATAGACTATATTACAAATACACATACTAGTACAAAAATATCTTACATTAAGTCTTAATAAGTAAATTTTATTATAAATACGATGTTGAAATGTCGACATCATAATTTTAGAAAAGTTTTATCTGAGAAAATTAATAATCCTTATCTCAGAAAAATGTGACGATATCTAAGGCTGCATATATACATAAATGTATAAAAAATGTATAATAAGTTTATATAACTGTATTTATTTCAATACAACTTTACCTCCACAGTGAGTTCGTTACCATAGTAGCAATAGAGAAACAGCTCAATCAGAATGCACAGTATGAAAAGGGCTGTCGATGCAAACTCTACACTCAATATGTTCAGCTGAAATTATAATAATAAGGCAAATCATAAATTTGTATCTTATCATTATTATAAATAACTAGAGGGCGCGCGCGGCTTCGCCCGCTTATTAGGAGTGATTTCTAAAAAAACCGCGAAACACATATTCAATAAAATATTTTTAACAGTCTGAATTTAAATTTTTATAAAAATCGGTGGCAATTTAAAGATTTTTCCATATAAACTGTCAACCCTTTATTTGAACCCTTAGGGGGTGAATTCTTAAAAACCATGAAACACGTCTTCAATGAAATATTTTTAACAGTCTGAATTTCAAATTTTATAAAAATCGGTACAGATTAAAATTTTTTTCCATACAAACTTTCAACCCCTATTTCATCCCTTTAGGGTTGAAATTTTTCAACCCTAAAGGGATGAAATATTAATTTTCTTAGTGGATGTCCAGAATATGAAAATAAACATCTACCCAAATTTCACGTTTCTACCATCAGCGGTTACGGCTCTGCGTGCGTCTTACCTCAGTCAGTCAGCACAAGTCCTTTTATATATATAGATAATAATAACTTTATTTATCACCATTTACGGTTTCTTAAATGTATTTAAGTTATATTAAGATAGGTTAGTAGTAGCTGTACAGTTAGTGTTCGTATTTTTTATGTATGCCACTGTTGCCGTACTAGACCGTGCCGTACATTTATAAAAAGTCATAACTAGGTAAGCAATAAAATACAGGTGGAAGTGACAGCACCACTTTAAAAGAAATCGCAGTTTTAACTACTCTATAAAAGCATAATACAATTATTATTATTTTTTTTTCCCAAAAATGAAAAAGTGATTTTTTGAAACAAAATAAATAATACAATTATCCTTTTAAAATAAAACACCATTTGTTAAGAACGACGCACGCAAGCATAAACCTATCAAAGGGAAACGGCAGCACACGCCCCATTCCGAAATCGAGTCGTAGGTATTTTTTTTTTTATGGAAAAGACAAGGCAAACGAGCGTTCGGGTCACCTGATGGTAAGTGATTACCGCCGCCTACGACACCGTGCAACACCAGAGGAGCTACAGGTACGTTGCCTGCCTTTAAAGTGGCTTGGGCGCCGGCATTACCTGATGCGAAACGCAGTGGTATAAAGCCCCTACTTCACGCCGGTTTTAAATGCCGGGGGTGGTAATGATCCGGTCGAGTCTGCCCATACGTGTTGCCATTGCTGGCGACGTGACTCTACCACACGTACTTTACCTATAATATGCTGTTCCCGTAAAAAGAGCGCTGACGCTTCCATCCTGTATAGTATAGTATGTTATTTGTCTTAATTTAAATATAGTGTGATCAGATAAATTAATTCTTTCCGTAAATAACTATAGTATAAATACTTACACTGACAAGTTTGTAAGCTGCCATACATAAAATCCAACCACCAATACCAAATTGCACCAAGATGGCCACTCCGAAAATATGTCCAAGTAACGTAGCAGTCCTGCGAGAGAATAAACCAAAATTTACTTTGTTATAACAATAAAGTCCTTCGTGGCGCAGGGGCACATGTGTGTGACTGTAAGGCGACGGTTGTGTATTCGATTCGCACTCGGGGCAGTGAATTATTATTTATTAATATTTTCATTTCTTCGCTCTAGTTCGCGAAAAGGCAAAAAGCGCGGCGTTGGGTTCTGCCACTCACCACGCAATAAAAATGAAGAAAGGAGTGTCTTAACACTAGGTAGCAATAAACTGTAACGTTATTGAATCCTGCTTAAACTATATGATATTCTTCATGTCCGTTTTTAATAATAAAAAATACTTTTAACCCTTAACAACCCTTTATTCAGTACCTCAAGAGAAAAAAAAATAGAACCTTTATACAATCATTTTGTTGCCCATCATCTTTATGTGTGTCTGTCTATCTGTCCGTCTGTCAAGATCATGTAGAGGTATCAAGCTGAAATAATATCAAACGTTCTAATCTGTCCCTTGAAGAACAAAAAAATCAGTCTACTAATAAGTCAACGCAATCTAAAGATCAACGACTGTTTATGCAATTTTGCCGCGTATTGGGGTACTTCCCGTGCACTTATTATATTACAAACTTAATACAAACTTATTTTTTTGTAGTTCATTTCACTCAAAATGAGTACATACACGCAAATTTAAATTTGCCAACTTTTATAAATCACGTTTCAATTGACCTAAATTATGAAATTGATATCTAAAATGATCAACTCGCCCTTAACCAAATTTTTGTTTATATTACAAGAGCTTACTCTATAATTTTTTGATAGTGATGGTAGCAATTTACAAACAGGGTCATAATTACTCTCTCATAATTTTCATTTGTTTTTATGCTCAGACTTTTGGCTCGTTCCGGTAAAGTTTCAAAATCATTCCTGAAAGAAAAATATAATCATAACAATGTATTTTACAAATTAATGAAAATTGGGAGTTACCATTGATTATACAAAAGCATACAGTTATGTATTTATTTCAATATTTATGTTATTTTAAATCTTGTCTTAAATATAAATGTGTTATCAGAGCCAAGTTAAATGTTAAGATAATAGAACGGGAGATCTACATGAGTGCCAAGTTTAGTGTTCACTCGTGATAAAATTAAAGCTGTATCTATTAATAATTGATACTTTTCTTTATATTTTAAATAGTTTTATTCACCTACGTTCTTTGTTCTAACTTTCTTAGTTATTTGTTTTTACTTTCTTGATAGTAGTTATCAATAAGAATCAGTTTTCAGATTTTTATGGAGTAATAGTCTAATACCCCTATTTATAAGGGAAAGGGCAGTGTTCAAGATTGTGGTAGTTATGGGAACATTATGCTTATGAGTAATCCATACCATGAAACTCTTCGAGTGCATGATTGACTTCAGCGTCCCCCAAGAGTATGCCATTTCTAAGTCTCAATATGGATTTCAGCCAGGATCAAGCACTATTGGCGCTATTTTCACCTTTAGAACTTTGATAGAGACGTACAAAGAAAAAGGGAGATATGGTGTTTTTAGATTTGCAGAGGTTTTTAATTTTGTGCCTTGTCAGTGTATTTGTCTGGTGGGCATTGCGATACAAAGGAATCCCTGAGGCCCATAGTAGGATTATCAGAAACATGCGGCACCAAGCTTTTTTAGATTACAGCAGGGGTTCACCAGGGCTCAGCTCTTAGTTCATTCTTATTCAATATAGTGTTCGATACTGTCTCGGCTCACATCCAAGACCAAGCTCTAGGGCTGGTGATGTATGCCGCTGACATAGCTGACTATATAGCGATAGCTGACTCATTGACAAGAACTGACTGATGCTGGAGCGTAAAGTGAAGCTCTGGTATGATATGCTTGGAAATGGCAGTCTTAAACTAAATATGTCGAAGACCGAGTACATGACTTGCGGGGAGCCCACACTCGAGCACAATCTATATAGGTCCTGAACCAGCCGTTAAGTCGATAAAGTTCAGGTACTTTGGATTCGTGTGCACGAGTCTGGAGGCATCCATCCCGATGTCTACACCCGCTGCCGCTGCGTGATAAGCGCTGCCTGGGCTAAATGGCGGGAGGTCAATAGTATGGTCTACAATCGCAAAATACAGAACAAACTCAAGGAGCTGATTTACAAGAGCATAATTTATTCTATTATGCCGCCGCAAAAACTGGCCAGAACTACCTCAACACACTCAGACCAGACAGACAGACAGACCCTGGCAAAAGCCAGGCTTAATGCCAGCAGAAAAAAAAGGAACCAGATGTATAATAGGCTATCTTGATACCAAATATCAAGTTTATGGGCCACCTGGAAGTGGGTTATGTTTTTCATGAGTAAGTAAGTCAGTCATAAAGTTTTCGGTTTGTAAATCTAAAATTTTACATACATAACTACAACCAATCAACTCCTGTATAAAATATAGGTATACCTAGTAATTAATTTACGAATTAAGAAGGGCTCAAAAGTAGTTAGGAATAGTTAGTTTAAAATACACATTGCGCGTTTCCAGCATTTTAACTTGGCTGGACACGCCTGCGCGTGCCTTTATTTATCACGTCTTGTAACTATAAAATTAATAAATATTATGTTGTATTACTACCTCAAAATTGTGAACTGTGTCTTGCACTGGTATAAAATAGTCGCTATAAATGCGTCCATGGTAGTGTTAGCCAACCCGACCAGAGTTGTGACGTAGAATGAATACAAAAGGGTCACTATGAATCTTAAAAAAAATTTATTTGGTTAGTATATTTTTATTTTACTACATCAGATTTACTATAACTTATATAGAATATTATCATTTAAATATTAAATTTTCATTTAAATAGAAAAAACATTAACGCAATGAGAATTCGAAGCGAAGCGAAGCTTTTGTTCAAAGTTTACAATGTGTTATTCCGTATAGGGAAGAAATAAAGAGAGAAACTCTTATGTTGAGAAATAGCACATCGTAGGGCATAGTTACACAGTGGGGGGGTCGGTGCACAGTCCGGTCCAGAAGGGGAACTCAACGGCGCGTCCACACGCGCGTCGCCACGCCGCGAACATGCCCCACAGCATGCACGTCAGCGCGGCGCACCCTGCGTACGCACGCTGCAACCGACGCGCGCTCCCCGTCGTGTGAGACAGAAGCGCGCGCGCACGTGGACACGCGCTGTTGTAGATAGGCTCTGCACAAAATCTCTGTATAGCAAAAAATAAGTTTTTTTTTTGTTATTTTTATTATAACGTTATACTGACCATTTAGACTTTCAATCAATTGGTCTATACGGTCAGCATCGATGTGAAACACGATCTGCTTGACAATGGAGGTAATGTGGCAGAGCAGCAGGAACATAACTTGTGAGAGCTTGGACATGTCGCTGCGCTCCTGGTACGCATAGACACACTCCTGCAGCAAGTAGGCGGCGGTGACAGCCAGCACGAGCGCGCGGTACCCCCCTTTGCCTGTATTCCCCGGCGCCCGCATGAATCCCGCGCGCTGCAGCAGCCGCATGTGCACTGCCACGCACTGCCACGCCGCGGAGCCCTCTGTCACAGCGCCAGCCTGAATCACCTCCGCGGAATGGCCAAACCTGCATGAAATTGTATAAAATACTTATTAAAATTATCTCCTTTTTCTTATTTATTTGAAAATTGTATTTTGTTTATTACATTTTTATTTGATTTAAAATATTATATCCAATATACAATTCCACGGGAAATGATAATGATGTCGGTTGTCTTTCGAATTGTTAATTTTTACTATTATTCAGAACATATAGAGTGGTTGATGTTTAATTATAGGGCCCGAGTATGATTAGTTTCCCCTATAATAATGATAGAGGCCGTCATCGATTAACAGTTTAATTACATGCTACGAGTAAGAACATGCCGCGCCGCCCACTTGTCCGACATCACTGTAATATTTTAATCTACCCTTATAATTATTAATAAATTATTGCAACAAACTAAACTTAACCATCATTCTTCTAACATTTTCGTCTGTTTCTAGTTATATATTTTTTATCATTAAAAAAGTTTCGGCATTGAATTCATTGTCCACGTCTTTGAGCATTTCTCGATCGTTGAGGGATAGTAAAAACGAACCGAGCACTTTCATAGTGCTTCATAGTTCTCAAATTGTCAATGATTTTCAAGTAGTGGTTATTTAAAAAAACATACTTTGCAGTTTTATCAGCTTAATGTGCAATAAAATCTATCTATTGACCTAAGATTCCAGTGCAAAAATCTGCAAGTATCGTTTTTATATATATATACCTTAAAAACTTAGCCTTCCTCGATTCGATGAACATTTTTCCATTTTTACTGTGATTATTGCAACATAGCGTGTCAACTCATTTCCCTTTCAAAATGATAACTTAAATATTTGCCTACATATTGCGTCAGCGTTTGAAATTTCTACGAATAAATATAGTTTGCGTAGTAATGATTCGTATACAACAAAGAAAAGATTATATCTGTCCTAATATTGAGTGGCGCAGGGGCATAAGCGTGTGACTGCAAACGCGACAATTTGTGAGTTCCACCCAGAAAATGAAAAAAAATATATTTTTATTTCCTCGGTCTGTATATCCAAGCAAATAGAAAAGACTAAAGTGTTAGTTCTTGGCCACATTACGTACGGAGTATTATAATTATAACGATAAAAAATATGTCGTGGCCCTGTCGATTTTTACTTCATTATTTTAATATTTTCTTAATACATGTAACTTGAATAAGACACACCGCTGGCTTATAACATGGTGCTGCAACACACACCCTGGTCCATTACTCGGTCAATCTGTCTGGTATAAATATAACAAATGTATGAAATAAATTAAAATTTATTATACTTTCCTGTAAATGACTAATACTTTCAGATTAGGCGGAATTTAGCGGATATCACAAACGGCAAAGTACAGCGTAGTGGATCGTGTACACCTACCAAGGCTCCGGAGTGCCCGCCGTGCCAGAGCCAGCCGCCGCCGCCATGCCGCGCGCCCGCAGCCGCGCGCGCTTGCGGCCTGCGCGTCACTTGCTGCCCGCCGCCTGCCCAACAGTGCCCGCCCTGCGCGCCGCCGTCGTCCTCTGTAGCACGCTCATGCACTAACTATGTCAAAAAAGTAATGTAACTCATTATAAACTACTTTGTAAACGATTATTTGAGAGAAAGATTATTTGATGCTGCTCTCTTGTTTCAGGATAAATCACGTGTAAAATCTGAATTAAAAATAACAAATAGCAACATGAAGATATGTGGAGCACAATTAGACTGTGTTGCAAGTCGCCTTCAGGCCGCCGAACGCGCGCGTCGTGAAGACTACGAAAACGAAGTTCTAAATTCTCCGCCACCTCGTAAGCAGCCACCTGTTTCTACATACCGCCTGGCGTGCGAGCGTCAATGCATGCGGGCAACCGACGGCCACGACTATACGGTAACAAAAATAAATAAAAATGATAACCGCTGTGACTCGTCCGGAACGCCGCCACGACCGTCTCCAGTGGAACTAGAACCAAATACCGGTTGTCAGATAAAGCAAGACTCTTATCTTGAACCTTGCTCGCATCAACCGCGTATATTTATTGAAATAGACAGGTCCACGTCGCGCACAACGTCTTCTAAAACAGAAATGAATAAGGATAACAAATGTGAAAATGATTTAAGAGTGCAACAAACGAAAAGCACGCGTTCGAGCTCTGAAACAAATATAAGTGGCAAAAGTGACAACAAATGGTGTTCTAATTTACCTACACCTAAGCCTGTCCCGCCGACTTGTAAAGAGCCGTCACTCATCGAAAGACTACGGCGAAGATCTGGTGGCACTAGTAGCAACACTTGCAGTCGACAGCTGCACACTTATAGCTCTGCTTGTGGTCCTATGTTGTTACCGAGTGTGAGCTTAAAACAAAAGCCAAAAGATAAAACTACTTTGACATCACAAGAAGAACCGCAACTTGCTGAGGCAGCGAGAGGAAGATTTGTTACTGGCCGACTGAGTTTCGATGAGGGGAAACAACAACACCTAAGTGGCGGCGGTCTTGACTTGAAAATCCCGCCGACGACTGAAGCTGTTCGAGTGCAAGTTTCTTTTGATTTCAACACTACCCCACCAATATCTTGTACAGACAACCAATTACTAAGTCCCGCCAACAATGCATTCAGCAATTCCAAAAGTACTTCTGATCCTTGGTTGTCAATCAAATCCCTTCAAAAAAAATTGAAAGGCTATAAGAATACCGAAAGTAAAAAAGAATCTAAAGATACAGAAAAGCGTACCGCTTGCGAAAATCCAAATATAAATCAAAATAAACACAATCCTTGTGCTCCTCGACTACATAACAATACATCAAGGAAACACAATAATTTCAGTCATCCTCAAACCCATCTAATTAATTTTACCTAATTATCTGACCAGCAGACTTATACACGCCTTCAAAAAATTAAAAACTAAAGCTGTTCTATTTAAAAAATAAGCCTTAACGTGTATCTTATTCAAAGTTTTAGCTAAAATATATTGTAAATTGACCGTGCATAAGATCGTATTTAGTTTTAATTTTATTAAAAATCTTTTACTTGAGAGTTGGTAATCATTTCTAATATTATAATACGACTCGCACGCCACTAAACATATCCTGGGAAGATGTAGTAAAAATTAGAAAAATCTTCAGTTAACTAGTTTTCTAATTAGCTATGACAGCCTAAGATAACTAATAAGATAACTAAGATACGATAACTAACCAATTGCTAACTAAAACTACATCGAAATATGATCATCGTGTCCAGCCACGCTGCTGCAGCCAATACTTAGCTTAAAAAGCAAGGGAACGCGCAATGTGTATTTTACATGAATCATTTCTAACTACTTTAGAACCCTTTATAACTCGTAAAACAATAAGCCACATACATGATAGCTGGAACCTTATACCGAATAAACACACAACTCACCCATATAGATCTTAACATTTAACCTGGTTCTCATTTTACATTTATGTTTTTGATAATTAGGCGAAGCGGTACATGAATACTGGCAATTTATTTTAAGTAAAACATAAACATAAAGTTCTTATTGATACAAATTCACGTGGAACGCGCTTCTAGCAGTGGAGGCTTTGGAAAAAGGCAAGGGATGCGCACACGCCGGAAGAGTTTGCATACTTCAGTTGCATTACTAGTTAAGAGATAAAGGCTTTAGGACAGACAAACAACAAAGTGATCTTATAAATGTTCCTTTTTTCCTTAAGAGGTACGGAACCCTATAAGTAAAAAAAGAAAAAGAAATACCTACCGGTATTCTTATTAATTTCAAATTTTATAAATATTAGGACAATTGAAATAAAAACAACGAAAATTAAAAACAAACTTGTAATGACAACTTATCGTCTGCAAAAATATATATTTCTTAAATAGTATAAAAATCTATAGTGTATATTGATACATATAATAAAATTTAAAAACGTTTTTATAATTAATATTTAATAGGATAGAGTTCTTCCCAGATTTTAATTCTATCTTCTTTGAGATTCTTGCGTACACTGAGTTCCCTATCGATACGCAAGTATTTCTTATCGTCGGGCAACATGGCCGGCCACTTTATGCCCCGAAGTCCCGAGCCTTGATTTGGATTTCTGTAAAAAAGTTATGTATTTAAAAATTCTTAGTAATTAAAGTGCATTAAATTTGATATTAGTATTTAATTATTCTAGAGTGGGTTGTAGTATGGGCTCACCCATGCTTAGCAAAGTTGTACCAGATGGAGGTCATGAGCTCGACGGTGTCGGAGTCGGCGCCGCGAGTGCCGACCGCTGGGAAGCGGTAACCCAGCGTGAACAGATAAATGAGGTCGTGGTGCGCGGCACCTGGAAAATTGTAATATATGATAATGTAATTTATGATAATTTTTATTATCATAAATTACAAGATATTTTCTGTATTTGAAGGTAAGTAGTGTTGTTTCTAAAGACCTTTATGATGTGATATTTAGTTATTTGGGAGGATGTTATCTTCCACAAGAGCGTTTTAAGAAAAGCTCGATTATCGAATTGTAGTTGCCGATCAGGTCGGATCAGGAGAGAGTTACAAGTAATTTAAGGCTTTATACAATTCAAAGCTTGTGATTAAAACATAAGGCAGCTTAAAAACCATTCTTAGTAATTATTGGGAATACAAATGTGAATAAAAAGATAAGAATTAAAAATATAATGTTATGATGATGAAATATAATGAGTACATGAAAACAAGACGTTTTTAGTGACCTGTAGGCTTATTAGAGACCGGATCCTCGTAGTGGCTGTGGTTACCGATGTACGCGAACTCGTAGTACCACACCGGGTGTGGCGAGTGACGACACATTAGGTTGACCAATCTGAAATACAACAATGGAGATATACTATAATTGGCTGATTCCCACAAAATGTTTATGGCACTAACAAATCTTATATAATAAATAACCTATGCACAGGAAAGCTTTCTATCGCGTCCTGGTAGAGCAATCCCAGCGCCGTAGCGCTCTCAGCGTCGTTACGCAGCGGGCGGTCACGCAGGTACTCGCGGCGCAACGTGCGCGTCGCGTGCTTGGAGTGCTCACGCGGGAGCTGGAACGAGATCGGTGCTATGGACTCCCACTCCGCGTTCATTCTGTCGCGCAGCGTCTGGTTGCGTAGGACTGCTGCAGAACACATTAATGTATAAACATGAGTTGTTGTTTTTCAGATCCCTCATATAACAAGGGAGACAGAGGAAACCTAGCATTAGTACCCCCCATTCCCCATTTTCCGCCAAATGAATTCTAGAGGCATTCTATGTTAAGTGACAGAACTCAACGCCGCGCTTTGCCTCGGTACCAAATCGAGGAAATAAAAATAGTAGCATTTTATTCCGTCAAATTGGATTCGTACCCAAAATTCGGCCGACTCTTGGGCCACAACTTCCTGCAGAAAACTATGAGATTAGATAGATATAAAACATACTGTATGCCTTCCAAAAGAATTCATCTTGAGTTTGGCTGATAATGTATGGGACCGGATGCATTTTTCCTTGCTTGATGGCTTCAGCAGGATCCATGTCCAGAAATCTCTCCTGACCGAAATCTTTTTCAACTAATGGTCCCCATATACCAACTGGATCAAATCCAAATTCCTGAAATCAAATTATTACAATAAATAAATACGTTACCTACGTCAAATATTTGAGGCCATCGTGGCACACGTTAGTGACTGTATTCGGGACTGGTTGTGGGTTCGATCCCCACTCGAGAAGTTGTTTTTTTATTTAAATTTATATTTATATTTCTTTACTCTGCTCAACACGCAATACCTCCAAAATTCAGCGGAAAATGGGGGAAGGAGGTCTTAATACTAGATTCCTTCTGCCTACCCTGCTGCGTGCGGTTATCCTGCATGCATAAGAACTGGCACACTGGCACAGCTTGAAGCTGATTATTTTACAACATATTAATAAATACATATATGTTGTAAAATAATCAACTTATCATATTAGGAAGTTACTGAAAGTGATATTCTAATAAATATTACATAGAATCCTAGCAGAGAATCTCCCAACTGTCTCCAAGGTTTTTTCTTCAAGCAGTCGATAATAGCTGTAGAGTTAGTGGCAGGGCAGTTAAGCAACTGCGCCTGCTTGACCGCCAGCTCGTAGAAGTTGTCAGTCGTAGGACGACTTCTGATAGGAGACCCGCTCATTGAGATACCTCGGTGAAAAAGTCCTATAAAGAACATTTACAGAATATTTACAGTATTCTTTTTTAATTATTATAAATTTTAATTGTTTATGTATTCAGTCATTGCCACACATTCTACACATGTTCAATCAACGCTACTATATGAAGTAATATTAACATTATATTAGTAATAAATATTACTATGAAGTGATATTTAAAGAAAATAAGATATTACCTTTAGACATAGGGGATATCATATGCAACATGACGCTAATAGAGCCTGCGCTGCATCCGGCTATGGTTACACTTTTGGGGTCACCTCCAAAGGCTGGGATATTACGTTGCACCCATTTCAAAGCCGCCACTTGGTCCTTGAACCCATTGTTACCAGGCGCTAGATTGTCTCCAGTACTTAAAAAACCTGGAAATTAAAATAATACATTTTATATAAGAATAATAAGAATGATATAATAATAAGAATGTTTATAGATATAACATGTATAAACGTATTCAATTTGCCAAGAGAGTTATATGTACATCCGTGCAGATCCGCAATGCAAGTTCAATAAATTACCATAGACCCGACTTTAGCCGCCATAAATAAATTTACCGAGGGAACCGAGTCGGTAGTTAATAGTAACGAGGACGATATCATGGTCGAGGAGGTAATGTGGCCCCGCGAGGTCGCTGCGGCCCGTCATCGAGTAGAACCCTCCCGGGTGAATGAAGAATATCACGGGCAGAAGAGTGCTGTTTACCCTGAAACATGACAGAGAGTGTCTCCGAGATTTACACTTAAATGTTTTTTTTAATCAGCATCACGCTGTATTCCGCACACAACGGGGTAGGCAGAAAGAACCTAGTGTTAAGACAATCCGTTCCCCACTTTCTGCCGATTTTTTTGAGACATTGCGTGTTGAGTGGCGGAACACAACGCTGGGCTTTTGCATTGATATCAGAGCATAAGATTAAAATATTAATACAATAATTCATTCCCTCGAGTGGGGATCGAACTCACAACGCCCGCTTTTTTTAAGTTACAGCTTCACGCTGTATCCCGCATACAGCAGGGTAGGCAAAGGAGAACCTAGTGATAAGACACTAGGTTCCCCGGTTATAAACTGGGGAACGCAGTTACATTTGTAAGTAATTCCTTTAAAAATTAAAGCACAGAAATACTCTATTTGCTAATATTGCCTGCTTAACATTTTGAAATAGATTTTTTTTTCTCATGTACCTGTCTTTCTTTAGCGGAGTGTAGACGTTGACGGTGAGACAGTCTTCATCGACGGGGTACCCAGGCCTCGCTGGCAATGGGCACGCCCGCCCATCCTCAGTCGCATTCACTGGTGACGCGTACGACAAGATCAACTTCGGGTGCTGTTAAACAGTTAAAGAGGGCTGTAGGAAAATGATTTGAATTTTGTGTGAATTCCATTTGATATTTTAGATACACACTTGAAACCGCAGCTCCCCGACGGGCGGCTCGGCGTAGCGGATGCCGCGGTACGTCTCAAACCGGCGCCCAAAACGCGTCACGTTGTACCCACCGCGAAACTCCCCCGACGGGGACACAGTGACGGGGGACGACAGCAACTCTGACAAATAATCATCGAGGCACGGATATTATCTTTTTTATTATCTTTTTAAGCGCAACCAGATAACAAAGAATGAGTAGAACGAAGACAAGAAGACTGAAGACTTTTTAGTTACCTAAAATTTTTTCGAAATTAAGAAAACAGGAAGTTGAATTAATAAATTAATTTGTACAGTCACATGTAATTTCTACGTCCACACCGAAGACCACCCGACTTTGTGAGGGTCCCAAACCTCGCTTCGACTATATTTTACCTCTCAATCAATGCTGAGACTTATCATATCTTAAATATACAATATCATGAGGCCAATCATGGAGTGGAGATGTACAAAGTGTGACTGTAAACGGAACAGGTTGTGGATTCGATTCTCACTCGAGGAACTTAAATATTTAATATTTTCATTTCTTCGCTCTGGTGTCGACAAAAAAAAGAACAGATAGTATCTGCTATATTTTAAAGATTTAGAGCGGTAACACGAATTCAGATTTTATTTTTCTCTCATAATGAGGTAAACAAACATATCCTATTCAGTATTTAAATATAATCACAAGTAGCAGTAGCGATTTTTTGTTCTACTCATAATATAAAATCTTTTTTTTTTTTCTAGCACAACCTACCTGTTTCTTGTTTTGATATGTCATAGTAATGATGATGAAGCTGATGGTGGTGATGACCCCACGTGCCGACGACCACGAGCAATGCACAAAATAATGTTTTCATATTGGAGTTCGCATTCAAACTGACCGTAAAACATTACCCGTATCGTATATATGTAGACTATAGAATATATATATATATTTATATGTACATATGTACCTCCAAAAATTGTTGTAAATAACAAAAGTTAAAAAAAGTCTATTGGATCAATTTATTCTTACTGTATATCTTTATGACTAACTTAATTTATGTGAGTATATAAATATTAAAGGCATGTACCGACTTCCGTATGAGACACATGGTAATTGAGGAAAACGAGTTTCAAGGTGGGAATCCCCGCGCTCTAGTTATGAGCTTGGTAATTGACTCTGACATTTTAAGCATAGGTATAGTTAGGTTTTCTGATTTAATGCGCATTGCGTTTCCTTGATGGTGGAATAACTTTCACTCGTAAGTTTCAATGTGTTCGTTAAATAAAAATGGTAAAAATACCTTAGAATTTTCAATTATTTTTCGTCACAAAATGCCTTATTGACATACAAAATAACTTATTTATAAAAGATTAAGATTAAGAAGTTATAAGGTGTCGCGGACTTAATTTTAGAGTTAATGAAATTGAATGTTTTTAAAGTAAAATGTACTTATATATATTCTACTATTTTTGCAGCGCACGCTCTTAAAGCAATTCGATGATGTTTATTATTACAGTTATATTTTTATTTAAAGCAAACTAAGAATTACACTCTAATATTATATAGCCTATAGCATTCTTGAGAAATGCAGCTTTCATACAAAAAAATGTAAATCCGACCAGTAGTCCCCGAAGCCTCAGAGTTTAAACAAACAAACAAACTTTTCTGCTTAATTATATTAGTATAGATTATTATCAGTAAGCTACAATCGGACTTTTTTAATAGGTATGAATCTTGTATTTAAGTGTGAGGAATAAAGGACCCAGGACCTAGGACCTAGTATTTTGTGCATTTTTACAAGACACTTGGTTCTACTTACTGCCGTTGCTTCACGCAATGGACAGATAGATCAAATAATAAAAAATTAAAGGTATAGACAAATATAATTATACAATAAATGTCATTCCAGCACTACTCAAGTAAATTAGTACTTTATAGGATAGAGTTCTTCCCAGAGTTTTATTCTATCTTCTTTAAGATTCTTGCGTACACTGAGCTCTCTATCGATGCGCAAATAATTCCTTTCGTCGGGCAACATGCGCGGCCACTTAACCCCGTGGAATGCCGACGTGTCGCCATGATTAGGATCTCTGTTAAGAAAATGTATAATTTAAAATCTTGTAAACGTGCGCGGCGTTGAGTTTCGTCACTCAACACGCATTGCCTCCAGAATTGGGCAGAAAGTGGGGAATAGAAAGTCTTAACACTTTTAGGTTTCCTCTGCCTACCCTGCTGTGTACTGCGTGAAGCTGATTTAATTGATTTTAAATACTTGTACTAACTAAATGTATCTCTGTAAAAATAATGTTAAATTTAAAAACTGCTATTAAATAAATTGCATAATATTTAATCTCACTATAGTGGGAGTAGTATAGGCTCACCCGTGCTTAGCGAAGTTGTACCAGATTGAAGTCATGACGTCCACTTTGTCGGAGTCAGCGCCGCTAGTGCCGATGGCCGGAAAGCGGTAACTCAGCGTGAACAGATAAATGAGGTCGTCGTGGTGCGCGGCACCTGGAACGTTATAAAATAATATTTTCAATACGAAATTCAGGGTGCTTCTGTGCTTAACAGCATTTATAGTAACACTAGTAGTAGTAGTAGTACAACGTAATTTAGTCGCTTGAGCGGATGTCGTTTTCCGCAAAGGCGTTTCATGAAGAGGAGTATTAAGATCATAAATACATCAAAGAAAAGGTTTTCGACTGACCTGTAGGCTTATTAGTGACGGGATCTTCGTAGTGGCTGTGATTGCCGATGTACGCGAGCTCGTAGTACCACACAGGGTGCGGCGAGTGACGACACATCAGGTTGGCCAATCTAAAATACAACAATGGATATAAACAATAACTAGTAATGGGCTAAAGGTTTCGGCCAAAAAAAAAAAAAATCGTCCATGGTTACGTAAATTAAATCAAATATAGTACTCGTACTTGTCAAGTGTTGTGCAGAAGAGAATATACTTTTGCGCACAATTTGCGCGAAAGTCTGCAGATTCATTCCCACTAATTTTACAATGCCCTACCGATGCCCAAAATAACATTCACACCCTCTAAATGACAAGAGTAGAGTTCTCCAGGAAACCTTAAAATGAAATAGTTAATTTGTGATGTTATACACAAAATGTAACTGGTTGTGGGTTCGATTGCCACTCGACGAAATTAAACATTTAATATTTTTATTTACTCGATCTGGTCACGAGGCAAAGCGCGGCGTTGAGTTTGGCCACTCTTCTCTTCTTGACTTTGACTTTAACAATAAGGCATTGAATCCAGCAAAAAGTTTTAGGCACCGACATTTTTTTTATTAAATAAAGATAGCACTGATACTATTTACCTTATTACTATTATGATTTCCAATCTAAGTGTTAGGTTCTCCTACCTACTCTACAATATGTGAGATACAGCGAGATTTTTTTTAATACCTGTGCACGGGGACGCTCTCTATTGCGTCCTGGTAGAGCAGTCCTAGCTCCGTACCGCTCTCAGCGTCGTTACGCAGCGGGCGGTCATGCAGATAATCGCGGCGCAGCGTACGGGTTGCCTGCACGGTGTTCTCATGCGGAAGCAGGAATGAGATGGGCGCAATGGACTCCCACTCCGCATTCATCCTATCGCGCAGCGTCTGGTTGCGAAGGACCGCTGCGGGAAAGAAAAACATTACGTCAATTGAAAAAAAACGGCAATTAAAACTAAATTATTGAAGATTGAGACATTAGTAATTAAATAGGTTTTTTTTTCGATATATTATTATAAAATCAAAAGCTTTGGCTATTTGATATAGAATTTACTTGAACACCAAACCATAAAAATAAAGAAATGTCACCTTACAAATATGCCACCTATATATGAGATTAGCATTGCGGAGATCAATTTTCGAAAATAGTGTGATACTATCAAGTACTTATGGGACTTATATTTAAATATGAGACAACGTACTGAATGCCATCCAGAATAATTCATCTTTTGTCTGACTGATGATATACGGAACTGCATGCAATTTCCCCTGCCGGATTGCTTCAGCTGGATCTATAGATAAAAATCTTTCTTGGCCGAAATCCTTCTCGACAACAGGTTCCCATATCAAAATTGGATCAAATCCAAATTCCTGAAATAAATTTAATTTGTTTTAGAAAAGGTACAATTGCTTTTAGGAAAAGTTTGGTATAATTCAGATGATAATATTTAAATAATCAAATTTGAAATAATCAATAAAAAATTACATAGAGTCTCAAAAGGGAATCTCCCAACTGTCTCCAAGGCTTAGTCTTCAAGCAGTCGATGATCGCCTTAGAGTTGGTGGTGGGACAGTCCAGCAACTGCGCCTGCTTCACCGCGCGATTATACAAATTATCTGGCGTCGGGCGAGGCGTGATAGGAGACCCGCTTATTGAAATACCGCGGATGAAGAGTCCTTTCAAAGAATAATTATTATATGTTAAACTATAATAATATGTAATTCATGTCCGTTATCCTCCCAGTTACATATAACGCACTGAATATGAAATTGAAACTATAGAGGAAACCGCTGAAATTCGCATTGTTAGGTTTCTTGGAGAGAGCCGGACAACATCATGGAAGAATTGTCCAAAATTCCTTTGAAAATAGGAAAACGTAATTTTTATTAACAAGTTTAGTTTTAAACATAATCTATAACTGTTTATACAATGTATTCCCAGAGTTTATTTAAATTTATTAAAAATTATATATTTAATTAACTGATATTTATATATTTTATTAAAAGTAAATAATTATTTAAACGTAACTTATATCACGAATGAAAAGTCTTGTTCACATTCACGTCCATAATTGAAGAATCTACCTTTAGACATAGGAGAGATCATATGCAGTATAACGCTAGAAGAACCGGCGCTGCATCCCGCAATTGTGACGCTGTTGGGGTCTCCTCCAAATGCAGCAATGTTGCGTTGCACCCACTTCAAAGCCGCCACTTGGTCCTTGAACCCATTGTTACCTGGCGCGAGCTTATCTCCCGTACTTAGAAATCCTGGAAAATTAAGCAAATCCTAATTAATTTTTTCACTTTTTAATTTTACGAAATATTCTTTAGAGCCACGACAACACTATAATTTTTAAAAACTTACCAAGAGAACCGAGTCGGTAATTGATAGTAACGAGGACGATGTCACGGTCAAGAAGGTAGTGCGGCCCTGCGAGGTCGCTGCGACCTGACATCGAATAATACCCGCCCGAGTGCATATAAAATATTACAGGCAGAGGAGCATTACTTGCCCTGGAAAAAGGTAAACATACTTTAAAATGTATATTAAAGTACTTAAAGAATTAATTAAACTGAGAAAATAAATAAAAAATCACCATTAAGTTATCTGTGTTCCCAATTTAATAATATAACGTAGAAAAGTGTAGTCTGGGAATTATAAATAATAACTGTCCTCAGAAAGATTTTATTGGTTGCAGAATGAGACTGTTAATTCTAATAAACTATTGTATCTATATACAGACATATATTAATAAAAATATAACCCATCTTTGCCTTGCGCAATACAAAAGTAAAGAATTTGTTGGGTTGAATGCACTAATAAGTTTGAATTAAAAAAATATTCTTGTGGTGGAAAGTTTTTTCCTGGAGAAAGACTTTAGTCTAAATTAAATAATATTAATAATTTCTACATATCACAATGTATTGACGATCAGAGTTACCTCTGGTAGTTAAAATGTCTTATGCGTCTGTCATACATGCATGATTCTTAGTTATATTCTTAGTCACCCCCTCATGGTAGGTATATGGAATACCTTCAACCGCAGACAAAACCCAGTAATGCCATATGAAATGTATGTATCTTCCTCGAACACCGTTCGTAATTATATTTATAACTAGTCAACTTAAAAAAAAAAAACATTTCGTAGCGCCTGCCGTTTCTTTCGGAAGACTATAATTTGATTTTTTCTTAAAGGTAAAACTCAGAATTCTTAAACAGTTGAATCATTAATGAGAAGTTGACAAGATCTCTTATATTGTTAGAACAATGTTTGAGATTCTCTGATGGTATACCTATCTTTCTTGAGTGGCGTATAAACATTGATTGTGACACAATCCTCGTCGATGGGATATCCGGGCGGTGCGGGCTGTGGGCACGCGGGTCCGTCCTCACTTGCATCCACTGGCGACGCGTACGACAAGATCAGTTTGGGAGGCTAAATAAAAGTAAAAGAACAGTAGTAAGATATAGGAAATAAAAATATAGTATAAACTTTAGTTGATATTTCTATACTTGGAAGCGCAATTCCCCAATGGGCGGCTCGATGTATCGGATGCCGCGGTAGGTCTCGAAACGGCGCCCGAGACGCGTCACGTTGTACCCGCCGCGGAACTCCCCCGATGGGGACACGGTGACAGGGGACGACGGTAACTCTGACGATAAATCAATTTATTAATTTATATCTCTAAAATGAACTTATTTTATTTAAGTTATAGATATATTAACCTACCCAGCATAGCAATAATTGCAGGTAAAACATATTATCTTTATGATTACTTTATACTTATTTCTTGTTCTATATATGCAATTCCAATTCATTCATCCAAACTCCATTCCTATGTCGAAATAAAAATTTCCATATTGTTCCTAGGCGTTAACCATCGGCCACCTCTGGGAAATTATTTGTGGTTACTCAGAGTTGGAACCCAGTTGAAGCGTTACTGTAAATGATTTTATCATTACTACAGGTTTACTCTAGGTTACTACTTGCTAATTATTTATTTGAAAGTCAAATTGGATTGTCAGCTTCACGCTTTACCCCGCACGCAGCAGAGTAAGCAGAGTGAACCTGGTGTTAAGATACTCCCTGTTGCCCATTTTGCGCCGAATTCTAAAGAGTGGGAGTGTTATTGAAAATGGAAAAGAGTAAGAAGGAGAGTACACTAGATTGCGGGACCCCAGCGTCAACGCTAACATGAACTGACGTTGTGACGAAAGCTTTCTGTCAAGCTTAATGCTTCACCTACATCCGTGACAGTAGAGGAAAATCATTCATTAGCTTTCGAGGAGAAATTAATACATTTTAAAATTGCGAATAATATATCAAAGTCTACTTAATAAAAAAAAATCAGAAAAATCTAAAAGAACAACTTTTGCTCGCCGCAAACTTTATAAAGAGCTTTAACAGTGCTGTGCCCAGAACGGAGACCACCTTGAAAAGAAGACCAGATATTATTATTGTGCCTAAACAAATGCCACTGTTGTAACAATGACATTTATTTCATTTCAAAATAAAGTAAAATACTACTATTCCTTTATTATCTATACTTATAATAAATCTGTAGAAAAGTCGTTTCTGTACATTGAAAATATAAAAAAAAAAATTAGCCAGGGTGTTAAAGGATAATTAACAGAATCCATTTCCAACTTTTTTGGAATTTTTGTCTGTTTGTCTGTTTGTCTGTTTATGTGAACACGTATCACGTAAAAAGTACACAATAAATTTAAGCAACTTTTATACATAAAAATTACAAATAAATCAAAGTAGCATTTAGTGTTTATTTCATTGTAATCGCTTCACTCTATCATAAGATATAAGTATTTAAGTTTTCAAGAAGTTAATATTTGAAATAGTAAAAAAACGATACAAGTAACGCTATCTATTGACAACTAATAGTA
>JAATLQ010034464.1:0-40287 GCA_013421005.1 Heliconius erato x Heliconius himera
AGCGGTAAGAGAGGTAGGGGGAGACCTCGGTTGACCTTCGAAAACACAGTATCAAAGATACTGGAGGAAGGTCACGTAAAAAGCATGAGGACCCCCCGAAGGGCATGTATGAAGAGGTTGATGACAGTGGACGAGGCGAAAGAGGTATGTAGAGACCGTAGCGTTTGGCGCTCCGTTCTCTCTGACTACCCCGCAAGGGATAAAGCGTGAAGCTAAGTTAAGTAAGTTAAGTTAAGTTAGTAACTAAGATTTTAAATCAATAGTTTTCTCTTACAATATGGTCATCCAAAATAGGTATATAGTTCTTAATAATTTCAGTACGTAAAATTAAAGAATTTTGTGTACAGGCAGTCCTCGTACTCACGAGATAATATGTTCTCGAAATACGCGACGTAAATAAAAAACGACGTAAGGCCTCCTTTTATATGTTTATATATGCAAAATGCCTTAATAACAGAACTTTACTATCAAAAGTAAGTTGTTAAAATGATTACGTATTTATAATAGAATTTATAATTGTTTTTGGTATACCTATAGGATGTTAACTTATTATTTTGATATGCAAAGAATAATAGCATTCTCCAAATATGCAATGTTTTGGAAAGTTCTTAGTGTCACTTTCTTGCCACGCACACCAATTTTATATTTTATAAAATAGTAGCAATTAGCATCGCGAAAAGTTAATTCACTTATAAGCGAAAATCGAAAATACTACGTATGTTTTGAGGAATAGTGTCAAAACATTGTTTAACGTAACTTCAAACGACATAAGTCGAAGACTGTACTGAATATAATTATTTAATTTAAATTTTATTTCAGTGTGTTTTGGTGTGAAAAAACGTTCCTAAATACATGTATTGTACATTCATGATATTTGATAATACATAAAATAAAATTATATCATTTTACAAAAACATACTTCGCTACTTGGCCGCCAATCATTTCAGTTGGCAATTTATATCCAATCATATAAGCTCGCATGTATGGGTCAACGCTGAGGTATTCTGCTTCAGTCAATATTTCTAAAAAAAAGGATCACCTGCATAATTATATGAAATGGCATTATTATTACAAATTTAACAACGCGTATTTTAAAACACTATATAAAATAGCATCGTATTCTAAACTGAAGCCAGTCGTGGCGCAAGGGCACAAGTATGCAAATGTAAACGCAACAAATTGTGGGTTCGATTTCCCACTCGAGGAAATGAAATATTTGATATTTTAATTTTCTCGTTCTGGTAACGAGGCAAAGCGTAGCGTTGAGTTTCGCCACTTCACAGAATTTGGCGGAAAGTGAAGAACGAGAACTTAATGGGAACTGAGTGTCTTTACACTAGGTTCACAAGGTCCCTCTGCCTACCATGCTTAGTGTGGGATAAAGTGCGAAGTTAAAAAAAATATTACAAATATTAATGTTACAATAATATATGTTATTGGTATGATTATGATTAAATCCCCGTACTTATGTTATGTACCAAATGATCAATAAAGGTATTATTTATAATGATTCGTAACATTAACACCACTATATTACTTGTAAATATATCATGAAGTAAATTCATAAAAATAAAAAAGTATATACTCAGAAATATATTACATTAGGATGATTACTCATATAAACAACAGAAATAAGGTTTTGTTTATATGAAATCTCCTCTATATTATTGTTTACATAGATAAATATTTTTTTACGTATTAAATATTTATACATAGTATATATTTAGTATTCTTTTTCAATAATATTTTTTTCATAACACTAGAACAGAAAAACATTAACAACATTTAACTAGCAACACTAATTAAATACATTACTCGCATATAAACATAATTTAATAACATAAATAATTATCTTTTATCTGTTTGCTCAGTTATACAAAATAATTTAATTCTTACCCCCATCTTTAAGTCCAGGTAGCTCTTCTTCTATTATTTCGAAATCATTTTTTTTCGGTTCCCCTACAAAATACTTTGTAAGTACATACTTCTGCGCTCTTATCTTATTTGACACGCCAGAATAAAAACGTTTTATAATGAAATTAGTCGAGAACACTTTCGCCATCATGAAAACTTATAATATTAAACAAAATGAAAAAAATAAAAAATACTGTGCTATATGACAATGTTTACTCTTTAAATTTACACAAATAAATGTCAGAGTTTTAGGTTAGGTATACGACCGTCTTATCGATGACTAGTATAAAATTATCACACTTAGGTAGTTGCTCTTTGCTGGACACAAGATTACTTATATATTAATTAGAAATATAAATAAAAATACTATAGGTACTAGGTGTCTATGTAATTATAATAATTTACATAAATTTATTATTTAAAATGAAGTATTGTGTTTTGTAACATAAAATACTATTGTTAGATAATTGTTTGTTCTACTTTTAATTTATAATTGGGAGTCAAAATGTTTTTACAATTTAAAACAAAAGCGACTTAAGTTTTTCGATAAACTATCAATTACAATGGCTACACTTTCTTTACAGAGTCGACAGCTTTTTAATTAACCTTGAACTTATCACATCTGTATTGAGCTTTGTTGTATCAATAAAACGCTTTTGGTGAAGAAAGTGCAAGCTTCATAATAATGTTATAATTTTGGCTAGGGGTTACATAAAGAAAATCCTCGGAGCACTATACACACTTAAGAGTTGACAAAATATAGGGGTCGAACCATTCTAGCGAAACCAGTATTTTCTTTACTGACACGTCAATTTTGGTATCCCGTGTTTGTATATTTTCGAAAGTTAAAAATTATTATTAAACCTCTGAATATATGTATGTAGTGAGGCCAGTCGTGGCGCAGGGGCACAAAGTATGTCTGTACTCTGTAAACGCTGATTGGTTGTGTGTTAGATCCCCACTTAAGGAAATGAAATAATTATTGACATTTGTATTTCCATTTCTTCGCTCTGGTGTCGAAGCAACGCTCGGCGTTGAGTACCGCCACTCAACACGTAATGCAAAATTCGGCTGAAAGTGAGAAACAATGTCTTAAGTCTTAACACTAGGTTCCCTCTGCCTACCCTGCTGTGTGCGGGATACAGCGTGAAGCTGAATTTATGTGGTGCTGAATTAGATGGAAGGTTATTTACTAGGTAAATAAAACATTTTTATTTCTACATTAAATCGCTTTATTTATTATTAGACCAGGTTACGCCACACATTTACTTCAGGATATTCTTTTCCATGTCTGAGAGTGCCGAGGTAGTGCCAGCATGCATTTTGCATTTGCTGATATATTTAAGAACTGGTCTAATCAACTTTTGTAAACAAGCAATTTGAATTTCGCAGCAGCGATATCGTAATCATACATAATGATTCCAAGCTATTTTTTTTACTTAAAGGCCAGCCTTTACTCCTGGCGTGCGAAAAAGTAAGTACTCGGTCACTTTTTGCTCGCTCATGACATGGCTCTCCTCAGTGAGCACTATATCGGAATACATTATTAGTCTTGGAGGCTGGTCCTGGATGTGAGCTGAGATAGTATCTAGTACGACATTGATTTTTCTTTTAAAGCTTCGCGCTCATGAACAACAACTCTAAAGTATTTGGTGTCACCGACAACGATCTCATAGAGAGTCGAACCCTAAAGCTTGTTATTAAATTCGTTAGTGACATGTACCATACATGTCACTAATGAATTCAATTATTCGGTCTCCGTTTTATCTGTTGCCTTCTATCAAACTTATAAGGATAAAATAGTATCCAAAAGGCCTGATCCAGGCTAAAATCAATATTGAAACCTAGAGACATAACATTCTTGGAACCTGAACCTTAGTCAGTCTGATCTGATCTTTTTAGTCATGCGCACGAAAAGGTTCATAGTGTGATTCATTATTTTAATAAAAACTTTCCGTCGAGTTCTGGAGGCATTGCGTTTTAAGTAGCGGAACTCAACGTCACGCTTTGCCTCGACACCAGAACGATGAAATGGAAATATAAATTTAAATAAATATTGCATCTCCTTGAGTGGGGATCGAACCTACAACCAGTCGATTTTACAGTCACACTTTGTGCCCCTGTGCACTGGTCTCTAATATAATATATTAAGTAAAAAAACAACTATAGATGTCAGTACTTTTATTGAACGTCAATAGAACTTTTTAGTTAATGATAAATATGTTTAAAATTCATTGATGTCATCGATGATGAAAAAGTTTTATAATTATATTTTCAATGTGCAATTTAATAAAATTTTAAGTTAAAAGAAATGAATGTAATAATCAAAAATAAAGATTGATTTCGTATTTAAAGCTAGGAACATTGTAAAAAGCATATTTCAAATCGAAAAATGTTAGTTTACGATATCATAAATACCAAAAAATATTTTCTTAATTTTTAATAATAATGTTTAAATACTTGACATGTAAAAAACATCCAAAAGCCAACTTGCTCTCGAATTTGAGAAGCATTTTAATACTATAAAAATAAACTACTCTAATAAATTATAGAGCACAGGTACTGCGGACATTTTACATTGAAATGTGATTTTTTGTAATCGGTCAGATAATATCCGCCATTTTCACTACCAGTCAACCTGCTCATAAGATAGTATTGTTGTGATTCCGTTATTATTTTTGTTGGTTTTATTAAGTTTCTTGTTTTATTAATTGTTAAGTTGTTTTCTGATTATTTTGTTTTTGTTATATAGATTTTTTATATTATAAAACTCATGTTTACTCATGTAAACCTGGACAAAATTAAATAGAAATTAAAAAGTTACATAAAAGTTGTAGAAACAGTATTTCTTTGTTTAAATTTTGTCTCATGCCAAAATGAATAGAGTATCATGGTGTTGGTTTTTGATGACGCTTTACGCAAAATGTTGATTGTCTAGTATGTATTTATTATATTTTTTAAATAAAATAGTAAATACATACTAGAAAACCAATCAATTTTATATAATAATTATTGGATAAAAACTTTCCCAGTTTTGTGTCTACTCACCCCATTTAAGCGGACATTTTATAGTTACTATTTATTTACTCTATGGTTGGATATTTGTTACAATTATAATAGCAACACTGACTGTATCAAAGACTAAAATAGAATAATATTATATGGTAGCTGTAGAACGTAAACTGAGCGAAGTGATTTTAATTATGGACTTTTATTTAAAATTCTATATAAATATGTTTTATATACAAAAATAAGATACTAGATAAACCATCTTTTGTAGTCACTACCTAAAAAACTTAATTTAACTCTTAATCGTAAGTTATATACTTTGAGTTGTAAGAAATGGATAAATTATAGTGGTCCCCGTCAAAATACACAGACGCTTTCTTTAGTGATTAGGAAAAATAAAATATTTAATGTGTTCATGATGACAACAGAACAAAAATTTGATTGTGTGTTCTGTAAAGAAGTATTTGACGACAAAGAAACTTTACAAATTCACTTTAGGTAAAATTTTGGTGTTATTATAAAATATCTATTTACTATTTTTTATTGAAATATCTTTATAGAAAAAATATGATTTTAGAAAACATGGTGATCCTAATTTCAACCAATCAATTAAGAATAAAAGCAAGCCTCAAAATGAAATTTTTGATGAAAAAATATCTGATGAAAATGAGAGAGTTAATTGTGATGTTTGTGAAGAAGTGTTTCCTACTATATCTAAAGCAATAACACACAAGCATAAAGCCCATCCAGATCATGACGCTAAATATTTTTGCCCTTTTTGTGGCAAACTATTTACAATGAAGGTAAATCATTTAGAAAAGATTCATTAATTACATTAGAAATTCTAAATTCTCCTAACGGATTTTTAACTCATAAGTCTTTTTTTTCAGCATCTCTATAATAAGCATATACTTTCAAATCACGAAAATGACGAATCTTCAGATACAAAGGATTTTCACTGTGATTGTTGTGAAGTAGATTTTTTTGGACCTTCTGCTATGATTTATCATAACAAATTTTTTCATCGTCAAGATACAGAATTACCAAGTATAGGCCAGTCAAAAAAAGTTAAAACTTATAATCAGGTATTGCTTCTCTTTTTAACTACATAAAATTGTGAACAGGGTTTTTTTTTAATATTTACAAACTTATCTCCAACTGGTAGGTCCTTTTTATTTGAATAGTAAATAAGTTATTGTTTTATTTGTTATATATTATTATTTTTTTTAGGAAATGGTACAAATTTATTATTGCTCTTTCTGTGGAGAAGAATATAACAACAAGGTTAATTTACATGTAAGTTGTCATTTACATTATAAATAATAAATGAATACAAGCTATAATTATTAAAGTTTTACACTTTATCACGGGGTAGACAGAGAGAACCTAGTAGTATCAAGACACTCCATTCTCCACTCCACTCCATCTGAGTCATTCAATGTTGATGTGGTGGAACTTAAGACAACACCTTATCATGAGAAAGCATCAATTTAATTCCCTCAGTTGGAAACAACTCACAGTTTTTGAATTTACAATGCTGTCCTATAGTGCCCCAATACTGGAATTAAATGGTATCATTAAAGATTATGTTTAATGGGGCATCAATATGGCTGCTATAATTTATTCATTATATTCTATTAATTCAGCTAAAAGTGAAGAATGGAGTGTCTTAATACTAGGTTCCCTCTGCCTATTGCTGTGTGTGAATAAAGTGTGTAGTTAAAAATAATATTATGTATAATCATCTATATAATATCATAATTATATATATATATTAATTAACAGAAACACATGACTGATGACCATGGTGATGAAAATCAAAGTCCAAGTGATATTTTGAGATGTCCCTTATGTGAAGCAATTTTCTACCACTTAGATGCATATGAAGTCCATCTCATGTTCCATTCTACGGACGATTTATATAGTGAAAAAAATGAAATGTAAGTACATTAATTATAGGATCTCCTTTAACTAAATATATACCATATATATAACACTAACAATAGCACTGGACAGAAACAAAAAAAAATATTCAAAAGAATTCGTTTTGTTTTATATTTTTTCATTAAACCAGAAAACGATTTATAGCACTCTCTATGGTAACCACACTCATATAACTCTATAAGTAAAATAACATCTTTAAATTTTAAGTTATGTTCCTTTCTATGTACTAAAATTTTTTTTATATACAATGACACTTTTTTTACTGTATCTTTATAAAACAATATTAATTTTTAAACAAATTTATTACAAACACACACACTCTAATATATTTGCCATTATAATTTCTTCCCTTATATTTATTTACAATATCCTAATATTTTAATTCTCACATTAGTAATTCATCTTGTCCACTTTGACAACACGATCACAGACTATATAGAAAATACGCTATACACACATGGAGCATTTTGTCCTCACTCCCACGGAAGGTTTATCGCGTCCGGGAGGATGATAGGCCCATCGGATTGGTCTGGCTGCTTATAATGGATCTCTAAATAGTACCTTAAATAATATATGTAAAATTTAGGCTTGCTAATATGACGTAGTTTGCCTCAATTTTAAACAACCTTTAGGGCGTCTGGCGGGAGTAAAGGCCCACGTAAAGGGTCTGGCAATATTGAATATATATTTTTTACAATCTTCTTAATAACATACTTAAATACGAGCCTCAAATCGTGCCCACCTACGTTAAAGCAGAAGCTTTAACGTAGGTGGGCATGATTTTTAGGTACCTTTAGTTTGAGCTAGCTCTGACAGGTCCCCACTTTCAAGTTAGTGAGTACGCATACCGTCCTCACTATTACTACTACTATTGTACTAATAATACTAAAAATTCCAGCTTTGCTAAAATGACGTAGGTCTGGCGGGGCTGGGATCTTGGGTAATACTTTAGTTGTCAATGTGCAGATTTTGTCTTTAAAATGATAATTTTATTAGATCATGAAAGTCATTTAGATTAGTTGTTATTTAACAAAAATTTCAATTAGTATTACTATTATGGAGTAGTAAAACAGCATCTGATCTCCACTCAGAATAATGAATTATTTTCAGTTCAGTTTGCTAAGGCAAGTTATGGCATTGAGTTTTAAGTAACACCGTGTGTTGAATGCTGCTGCCACGTCTCAAATTCGAACAGAGAGTAAAATGTCTTGATACTATCCTGTCCTTGCCCTCCATCCCATTAATTTATTTTAATAGTAAACTTTATTGTTGTCTTTACTGATTATTGTAAGTCATTTTGTTACTCATTTTTGCAGAGCAGAGCATGTAACTGATTTTTCACTTGAAGCAGTGGCACCAATTATGGAGAAAGTAGAAGAAGATGTCTCCAATCTAAATACTGATGGCATTGTAAGAATAATTACATATATTTAAAATATGTAGTTTAAATAAGATGTTAAAATCATATTTTAATCAATCAAATATTTAATATATTATTTATATGTTTATAGGACAGCTTCCTGCAATTGGTGATGAATACAGGAGACAATGAACCAAAAGTGAAGTCAAAAAAGCACAAAAAACATAAGAAATCCAAAAAGGCAGCAATAACTCTAGATGAGTTTTTGAATATGAATAAGGATGTTTTTGGCGATGGTCTCGACGTTCAGGGAATAGAGGAAGTACCAACACAAGTTGTTCTAAAAAAAGTTAAAGGTAAAAAATTACCTACAAAAGGGCAATCTAAAGCAGTTCATGCAGACCTAGCAAAGTTGAAAAAACATGGCATTACTATTACATCAAAATCTAAAAATCAGTTAAATCTAATTGACAAAAATGACATGGGAAAAATTAAGGTGACAAAAGCAAATATCACCAGCAATCAAAATGAATTATTATCAAAGTTGCTAAATCAGGGAAATAGTCAAATAAAAATAGTAAAAAAAAGTATGACTCAGAATTTACACACGGACGAAGATACACTTGACAATAAAAACGACAATCCTGACCATTCAAATGAAAGTAATAATGGAGACCAGGACTTCAGTAATAACAAAGGAGTTTCAAATCTTATAAACACTGATGATAGCAGTGCTAATGGACATATGTGTGTCACTGATAGTGAACTTACTGATAAGATCCAAATTGATAACGAAAATAATCCTGATTCTAATTCAAACTTGCAAGAAAATCCCTCTGATGAAACCACTATTACAAGTGACTCAAGTAAACTTCATACTTCAGAATTAGTTAAACCTAGTACTAGTAGTACTAGCAATGAAACTTTATCGCCATCAGAAATAAATAATGATAAAAAATCTAATAAATTATTGCCAGATCCAGTTGTATCTGGTCTAATAGACAACTTAAAAAAAGATTTTTCAGCAGACGATGAAATAATAGAACGAGATGAAATATCTTCAGAAAAAGACATGGATGTCGATGATACAGGTAATACTAATCAAAAAGATACAGACAATCTTGCACACGACACTTTAAATGCCTTAAAACATTTAAGTCATCTAATTACTGTAAAGCCAGTGAATCAACCCAAAAGTCCAATAGCGAAAGTAGCTATTGACAAGAATGAACGTGCACATTCACCTAAAGTAGAAGAAAGTATTTCCAAAAAACCCACAGTTCCTCAGCATTTTCCTAAAGAGCCAAATGTCAACAAGTCTATTAAAATATTAAATCAAGTGGTAGTAAAACCTTCAAAGATGTCTCCTTCGGAAGAAATGCACTCTGACGTTGATAGCGATGAATTTAACGATTTTGATGACATTAACTCTGATTCAGAATTTATTAAGTTAGAAGATCTCAAAGGTCCTAGTAGTAATATTCGAAGAGTTAAATTAAAAATTAGACACTTGCCAACTAGCCAAAGTAAACAGAAAGGTAATGAAACCAATAATGTGATTGATAACGAAACAGAACATGATGATAAGTTGCAAAATGAAGAACATTCAAATAATACACCATCTGTATCAGCTAATATGGATATCTTAAAGCGGCTTACAAATGTAACTGCTAAATCTATAGCTTCTGTCAAAAGCGACAGTCAACCTAAAACAAACGTAAAAACATTAAATCAGTCAGTAAAAATATTACCGTCAAATGCTAGGAAAAATTCTTCAGACGTTGAAATTTTTAATATAGATGATTCGGATAGTGATGGTGAAGACAAGCAACCCAATCACACTTTAGATGCTTTGCGGAATCCAAATAAAAATATAATAGCTAAATCGAACCAACAAAATGTGAATGTAAGTGAGGTGAAGAACAAAAAAAATATAAATACGAAAACCCGGTCAGAAATTATAAATGAAAAGCATGTAAAACTTGGTAAACATTCACCAAATGTACAGAAAAGTATAAATCTGCAAAATAAACTTAAAAGTTTGAGTAGTAATATTACTGTGACGTCAAACAATTCTCCAAACGTGACAAGCAATGAACAGTGCAGTAGCTTTGATGAATTTGATGAAGATGAACTTAATGATAGTGAGTCAGAAAACTATGTAGGGAAATTAAAAATAACAGAATTAAATGAAAATGATGTAAGCGATAGTGAATGTCCCGACAGCAGAACTGATGCGATAGTCGAATCCCCCCATGCATCTAATAGCGAAAACGAAGATAACCATATGGAGAGCGATGAAGACTTTGCAGATTTTGAAAAGCCAATTAAAAGTGCTATGATACAGAAACAGGAAGAACCTACGACTTCTAAAACACCCGCATGCTTACAGAATTTTAAAAAACTAAATAAAAATTTAACAATAAAATCCTTGAGCGCCAAGAAAACTGATTCTGAAGACGAGTCAAGTTTTACCTCAGAGAAAGAAGTATTTGAAGATAGTAATAATCAACAAATTGCAATTAAACAATCAAAACCAAATCCCCCACAGCACTTCCGACCACCTAATAAAACAAATCAAAGCAGTTCATCAATGAATCAAACACTCCACAAAAATGTTAGCACTTCATCTAATCAAGTCGTTAAAACAGTGAAACAGTTTCAATCTCAAACAGTTATTGAAGAAGTTACGACGACAGTTACAAAAACGATAAGAACCGTCAACCAATCAAGTAATGAAATGGTACAAAGTAGCAATATTCGACCTCAAAGACCTATGATGCGGCCACAAAGAATGCTTAATAGAGCACAGGGGACTATCGTGAGGCCGTCGCCCGCCGTCGGCACTAGAATAAGAAATCCAACTCCTATGAGACTCCCCGCGCCATCTACCGTGAAACCTTCAAATCAGCTGGTCCCTGTACGAGGAGTTGTCAATCTACAAAGAAATCCGGTCCCCAGTACATCTTCAGTGCGAAAACTTGCGCCTGCTAAATCTAGTCCTCAAAATAACAATAAAAACCACATGATAGGAAAACTAAAGATATCCCCCCTCGCATTAAATCAGGCCACTAAAAGGGTTGCAGATGAAGCGACCGGACATTTTAACTGCTTTAAGAAACCAAAAGAATCTACCATGTCCTCAATGGATATGGGAAATTCTTTGGACGATACAATGGTGCAGTATACATCGGCCTCTCAAAGTCAATCTAATTTTTCTAGTGTAACTAAAACCATTAAAGGTAAAGGTGTGGTCACTGCGATGCAAATGCGCGAAGTCAGTACCAGTTCCCAGCAGCAACTCAATAAAATAAACAATATATCCGGGCTCGTGGTTGCAAAAACCTGTTCAAAGCAAGCCATGCATGTGGAAGAAAAAAATGTTATCAGTACAGCAAAGAAGAACACATTAGATGCTCTTGAAAAGTTACAGAGACAAGGACTGTTAGTGAAAAAGCCGCGTGTGGACGACTACAATGAAAAATCTCAAAGTGAAAGTGACGATGATCCGAGTTAATATATTAAACAATATAATATAACATATTGATCAAATATGAGTTATTTCTTAAATCTGAATACCGCTTCTGGCAAGCATATATTCGAAACTTTGTCATAATACTGCTAAAGTAGTTAGGCTATGTGTAGTTCTTACATATACATATATTAGTTATAGAAGTACATTTATTATTCAATATCGCGTTTGGATATTTAACATGTTTGTTTACAAATAGTAATACAATTAGTACTGAAGGTGAAGTACGTTTAAGTTGTATATAGATTGAAAAAAGAATGTTTACATTTAAGAATATATAAAATATTGTTAAAGATTTACAAAAAACATAATTGTTCCTAAGTTATTTATGGTTTAATTTTTCTTTTGTTAATTTAAAATTCAAATAAGTCAGGAAAATGTTAAATACGAAAGGTGATAAATGAGAATAAAAATTTTTCGTTTATGATTGTTTAATATTATAAATTGTATTTACACCCATTTTATTATACATAACGTACCCACAGTCCCAATACTTGAATACCAAAATATATTAAATAGTCAGATATAAAGATATTTATATGGCTATCATTTATAAGGATAATGTATCTGACAAGATATTTGTCCAACACCGACTAAGGAGTCTTTGCCTCTACTTTATTCTGCCGCCACTTATGATCCTGGAACCATTTGAAAAAAATCAAAACCACATAGAATGTTAGCACATTTTTTACAAGAACAAAAAATAGAACTACTTTTAATGGGTTTCAGCGTGCTATTTTCATATTATGTACTCTAATGTTTAAATGCTGTAGTAGTAACATTTATACAATAACACAATAAAAATCCCACGAAAAGTAATTTTATTTGTTATAATGGAGATACTTGATTATCCAAACGTTGACTTGTGCGTGTCAAAGAATTTGTAGTAAGTTTGGTTTGTTTTAGATGTTATGAATAAACACCAACATTGTTTTATACAATTTTTACTAATAGTAAAAAAATAAACAACTATTAATAATGCATAACACATTTCAATATATTTAGTTAATCCCGTCTCCATTATGTGAAAATCACAAAACCAAAATAAAACTATGATTTACATAATATACAAAATATGCAAGAAAATTATGAAAATAATGTGATTATAGGTATAAATAAGGACAACAACACAATGTTAGTCACATTACAAACACAAGTATTTAAGCTGACATTGACTGGCCCACAAGATAATTCTTCAACCATCACATTTAATGTTGGAATTTAGATTTTTGTTAAAACAAATAATTTTAAGGCCAGTGGTGGCGTAGTGGCACGAGGTGTGACTGTAAAACCGACTGGTTGTGGGTTCGATTCCCACTCGAGGAGATGAAATATTTACTTAAATTTATATTTCCATTTCTTCGCTCTGGTGTCGAGGTTAAGCGCGGCGTTGAGTTCTGCCACTCAACACGCAATGCCTCCAGAATTCGGCAGAAAGTGGCTAGGTTCCCTCTGTCTACCCTGCTGTGTGCGGGATACAGCGTGAAGCTGATTTAATATAATTTATTTAATATTAATAATTTATATATTATATGATAAATATGATTGGTTATTGCTATTATATACCTTAATAAACATAAAGTAGGACATAGAATTATGGTTTCACTTACCTTTTAGTTTCGACTTAAATGTGATCATGCAATAAATATGAAAAATAAAAAATTAAACAAACACTAAGGAAATTATGCCAATGGTCGTAGTATTGGGAGCTCATTTAAATTTTACATATACACTTTACTAAGAGCATGCTCTGTGTAATAAAAATCTGTTAGAAAATAATTTTTATCCATTAAAAAAAACGTAAAATGAATATATGTTGTTGAAGTACTTCCGTTTACAATAAAAGTTAAATACGTCACTAAAATACTAGTATTTTTGGCAGTGAAAGTTTTTGTATCAGAAATGGAAATAACTGTAAAAGCAATAAAGCACATATAGCAGTGAAAAATTAAATAATCGTATTAGAAAAAAACCGTTAAATTATCTGAAAACTTACATTAAGATTTGATTATTTGGCAAAATGGCAAATTAAATTAACGGGCCATGAACGAATGATGGTTACGAAAATGAATAACTTGAATAAATATAAAGATCCTCTAATACATCGTTTTTACAAATCTATATAACTATTAACAATTATAAACTGGAAAATAAGATTTTATTACGTATGAACATATTTTTAAAGCATTTCCTATATCAATCTATAAAATAAAAATCTCTTAACACTTATATATTTATTTGATGCACATGTATACCATACTAAAACGTAAACGTACACAACGTCTTTGTATTTAACATATATGAGCCCTTTCAGCATAATAGTATATGTAGGTATGTCGGCACGTACCAATATTGCCAATTCGTTGGAGAGACGGTACGCGATTGCGCGCAATTTGTATCCATATTTCAGCTTTCCAATCATTTTCTTTCGCACAATTCGCAGTATCGTATACATGTTGAAGCAGTGCAAAATAAGAAACAAAGCCGCCAGGTAAGTAACCTGCCAAAAATATTGAATAAAAAAAAATTAAAAACAAAATATTGCAACTAAAATCCATTTTATTACTCAGCATAAATAAATAACAAATATTATTACAGCGCAAGTTCACACACAAACAAGATAAATAAAATGTACAACTTTTAAGTACATACAATATTAATGAAGACTCAGTGCAACCATGACCTAAGATATCAAAATATATTGTTTCACATTATAGTAGCTTATTAAGATATAAAAATGTATGGGATTGGATGATAGATCACATGTGCACTAACTCCTTAATAATTTACACATGTCAAAACATACAGAAATAAGTAAAAAAAAAAACAAATCAGAATATAATCATTCAGTACTCAATAACAAAATGGTGATACAATGTAAAATTTTACTTGACTAGTCTGAAGTTAGAAGTAGCACTGTGTAGTAGCGCTAATGTGTTTATAGTATGTTATATAATTAAAAAATAATTTTATAAATAATTGTGCAAACTTGTGTAGTTTTTATATTATAATTACAACCATTATCTTTAAATGCTAAAAAAAGCAACCATAGCTGTAAGTAATTTTATAATTAAATTAATAGAAAACAAAATGTATGGGTACAGACATAATATGGCAGAATTAAAATATGATGTACTATAAAAAAATAAAATTAAAATTCATCTTGTTTCTGTAACATCGAAATAGGTAGTTTATAGTTTCGAGGAGTCACATAAATTAAATGATAAAATTCAAATGTCGCGTTGAAGGCATTAATGTAAAGCGCCCTCTATACTGTCCTTGCCGAAGTGGATTGCAGTGCGAAGTACGTGACCATACACTCTTGCAACCTCGCGAGTAGCTCAGTCGTGTGTCATAAGAGTCCTTTGACTCGGGTGCAAAAACCGACACCGAGGCCTCCGAGGTGAGCCAAAGTTACACGAGGCGAACTAAAGCGTCTCCCACACACTATCCGCAAAGTAGGACGCTACTTTGGTCAAGGAGGTTTTTGGGCGAGGCAAAGGATTCCGTGACACATGACTGAGCGACACGCGAGGTTACAAGACTGTGTGGCCACGTACTTCGCACTGCAATCAAATTCGACAAGCACTGCGCTAAAGAACTTCACGAGTAGTGGTAGTGGGCGCTTTAGACAAACTATTCGTAACAATGCAACACAGTGAGCTGTGAACATCATTTTGACAGAAGTTGCAATAAAGTTGAATTATTTACCTTTATACAAATTCATTATTAAAATTCAATTAATGACACACGAACATAATATTATATTGTGTTACAATATGTAACGTTTTCATAAAACTATACTGTGCAGTTAGCACGTTCTTGAAATGTGACTTTAATTGTACAGATTTTTATGATTATTTCACTAATTACCTTTCGCCTGTGATTTTATCTGCGTGTATTTTTTAAAAAAATAATACCCATACAAATTGCTATCAGTTATTTGGCAACTCATAAGCAGCAAGCGTACTTGACAATTTATGAGTGAGCTTAATACAAATAAGTTTTGGCTGATTTCTCAAATTGTGGAAAATAATTCAGAATATTAGTTGAACATCTCTCATCTAATATATTTTTTCTTATAGCTTGATGGATAGATTAGATTTGTTTTAATTTTTTTTTAGTCGAATTGTCTCTTCCTGATCGAACACTAATATCTCAATGAAATTGCTTAAAATAATATTTCTTCATATCTTTCGACTGAGCGAGTATTACAATAAACAACAAACAATTTACAAATTAAATAAACTTTGGGCTGTCTTGATTATTAAACATATGCATATAGTCCATAAGTTAATAACCACTTATCAAATTATGGTGACTTTACATAATTAGAATTTCAAATATTTTATAACCTGTTAATGTTTTTAATTTCCCCTTAATTTAAAACTATATTTATGTATAACATCTTAATATTATTTAGCCACATAGTATTCGATTACGAGTAGATTCGATGTACACAATATATAAAAATCACACAGTTTCAAGATCTTTGTAGGACATATGGTACAACAAAAGATTAAGAGAAGTTATGAAGTTTTATAAAAGGATTTCTTTAGGAAATCAATTTTACAAATGGAAGATTCTTCAGGTTATGTTGAATTAAAAGACTTAATGTTGCTTGGCAAAAAATACAAAACTGCATTCAGCTATTATAAACCTAATTTCAAAAACTTTTGGTCCTCTATAAAAAAAATATAAATTAATACATAAAAATGCAAAAATTGTTTCTAATCTGCATTAGTAGCAGACAAACGTATAACTTAAAAGTTAAGATTTTAAGTATAACTGATAACTATACCATCCATTAAATATTTTTAGATTGCAATGTCTTTATAAAACATTATATAAAAAATATATTTCATATAGAAATAAAGAAAATGGTGCTGATAAAATCATTTATTTTAATGTTACACGATTGTCAAATTCTAATTAAAGTGGCCCTTTCATAATGCGTGACATGATTTAGAACAAACTACAAAAACAATAGCAACAAAAAAAATCGAGAATAAGATCTGTATGAGTTTATCGACATTTTATTTTTTTTATTAAGTTATTATACTTTTATGATAAAGACAGTAATTATGTAAGTGCTTAGTTCCGTTAGAAGCAAAAATATTATATAACAAGTTCTTTGATTTTCACGATTATTACACATTTTAAATGAAACTATTTTAACCGGATTAACGGGTAACGGGTAGACTACCCGTGACCACGGACTACTGCAAAGTGTTCGAAACGTCGGGTTTCCAAAAATGTATAAAAATACAAAATATACGCGATTAATCCGGTTAAAATAGTTTCATTTAAAATATTATATAACACTGAAAAATGTTTCCTTAAAAGCGATTTCAGTATTTTTATTTTTATCGGTATTTATGGAATCAAATGTGCCAAATAGATTGATTATTAAACAAACAAAAATGTACCAGAAGCAGGAGCAAGAACCATATGGTTATCCGTTCCGTTTTCTGATTTTCAGTTAGTAGACGGCAGAACCTAATGTTACTTCTTTATTAAGATCACGGTATTTCGAATTCACATATTAAGATTTGTTTGAGTGGAACTTAAATTCGTAAACTTAATTTATTTTGAATACTTATACTCCATATAATTTAAGATATGGACCACAACCAACCCTTATCGTAACTTTATTTTCGAAATTTTAAAAACTATGATATCGGTTATGTATCATAAAAATAACAAATAGTAAAAGCATAACTAATTCAGCTATATAATATTTGATTAATATATAAGGTTAAGACAAATAACAACCAAATGAATGACAAATTAAAATAAATAAATAAATTCTATCTACAGATGTGTTCAATTAAATTAGGGAATGCAATATAGGTAGACCAGGAACGTTTATTCTTTGTGTAGGAATAGTTCTGTTAAAAAATGAACGATCAAGGAAATTAATTATCTTGAGTCAGGTTGACTATGGCTTGTCTAAAATATTTTGTTTTAATATCTTAATATATATTTTTCCTTCAAGCGTAAAGCACGCAGAACGAAGGCTTTCTGCTGGTGTAATATGAGAAATCGTTTAATAGTTGAAAGTATAAACATTTTAACGTTTTTATTCCAGTATATTCAAAATAATATTATTTTTGATTTTGTTCCAAATAAATAAATTAATTTTATAATAAATATTGTAAACACAAAATTAGTTTAATTTTAGTGCCCTCAGAAATTATAAGAAAATGTCCTGTCCCGTAAATTCGTGGCTTGAGAATTTCCTACAGGATTGCATTCCCTAAATTAAGTTTATAACATATGATTGAACTAAATCATGCCACTGTCTACATCAGAGTCTACTGTCCCCAGTTGGGTACCTGCTTGCCGAGCTTCTCCGCGAAGACCATCATGGTGGTAGCTATGTTGCCGATGCCGATCGTCAAAAACGATAAACTTAGAGCAGCCACCTGTTTATATTTGTGTGTGCGCGTTTTATTTTTTTGGATTTGTTATTTTTTTTTGTATTTTAAGAATTAATTATAGAACACTATATTTGTCCAGCATTTGGCGAAGTTTTAAGACTCTTATAAATACTGAATTTTGTTGTACAAGTTCATAAAAAAATTCAAGTATTGAATAAAAATGACAATGTTTATAAAAAAATAAACTTTTTAGCTTCACACTCTATCCCGTATACACAGCAGGGTAAGCAGAGGTAACCTGGGAACTTAGTGCTAAAACACTGTTTTTATCAAGACACATATGTTACTCACTTTCCGCCGAATTCATTTCCTCGAGTGGGAATCGAATCCACAACCTGTCGCATCTACAGTCGCACCCACCCATGCGCCACAAGCATACGACTCCTCAATCATAATTTAAATTTAAACAAAAATATATAAAAATTCACATACCTGCCACGTAGCTTCTGGGTGATAGGTAATATTGTACAAAGTGTACGCTATATACAGTTGGAACACATATCCACCGAAGAGGAAGGGCAGTAGATACGTGAGACCGCGCCACATCCACGAGTGGAAGCCTTCGATAGTGATGTCCATGTTGTGCCTCGCGCCTAACGCCTTCAGCCTGTATAGCACTCCGCTTTGATACCTGAACTGCATGTACTGTACCACGCCTGAAATATAAACGTACTTAGTATGGAATAACATTTTAAATATGTAAAATATATAAACGGTCAATTTAAAAAAATAAGTAACGACATAGAATAAAGATATAGTTAACAATACGGAAAAAAATGCTAAATGTTCTGGCTACTCTCCCCGTTTGTTTGGAATGTGAAGCAGCTTCTTAAGCCAGGTAACAATCAGGTAAGTCAGATATCTTAAATCAGCTTCTTAATTATTCTTATATTTGTATGTAATAATTCTTTTGTGTAGTTATATCCTTTATACATCTGCATGTATTAAAAAATACAACAGTGGTACAATACTTACTTATGTAAGCAATAAACCACATAAAGGTATGCCGAAATTCATTCCAGGGCTCATTTTGCGGCCAAATGAGTATAATCCCGGAGGCCACTGTTGATATGAAGTGGTGTAGCCTCCACCAACCCTTGATCCTTGATCCGTTCACCTTCAATATACTCTCTCGAATTGTTAAAGTACAGTAATACCAGACTAACAGAAATATTAGGATCAGTTGCAATGGCCTGAAATATAAGCGAATGACTATTGAAACTCAACAAAAAATCTTTCTCTTGGGTGATTAATAAACGTCAATGTTTGTTTAGAAACAATTACATTCTAGATATTTATTGATATTACATTTTATTTTAGTGTAATAAAAATCCAATGTACTAGTGTGTTACATATATAGAAAAATTTAAATTTTTGATATTTTTTGTGTCGAAAAATACTAAAAAGTATGTAAAAGTATTACCTAAAATCTATCGACAAATTACCAACAGCGAGAACAAAGGCAATCGCACTAAGTATTAGTTTGAATTTTTCATATTCATCCTTGTATTTAAATCTGAAACAAAAAAGAAACAATTTTAACAAAAAATATATATACATAAGTATTTTTATAACTTACTAGCGGCCCCCTTACGGCTTCGCCCGCATATTTTTTTTTATATATTTTTTATTATACTTCATTTGCTAAAACTAATGAAACTCAATGTTTCTGTAGTACAATGTACTTATTACATATACATATGTATATAAATATTTCTGCAGCGCACGCGGTTAAAGTAAAACGAGAATTAAACCGTAATGTTATATGCCTATAGCACTCCTGAGGGATGTACCTTTCATACAAAAGGAAAAATAAGTAAATCTGACCAGTAGTTTCAGAGATCATAGCGTTTAAACAAACAAACATACTCTTTCGCTTTATTATATTAGTATAGACGTGTGCTTGCAAAGTATACCTACATAAAGTACCTATATAAGTAATAATTAATTTCTTACTTGTCATTTTTGTTGAGTATCGACACGTTGACATTGCCGAGTATGATTTTAAGATACAAACTGTTTTGTTTCGGTAATGTCGCTTCGATCTCGTGCAGCATTGCTTTCCTCTTCATGATTTCCTTCTCAAGGTTTGCCACCCGATCGTCCTTTGTTACGCCCTTTTTTTCCATCCTTAAAATGTAATAAGTGAATAGAGAAGTAACTCAGATTGGTGCTTTAAATCGTAACACGTAGTAATTAAAAAAAATCGGCCTCTAAAATATTTAATGACTAGCGGCCCACTCGCGGCTTCGTCTGCATACCACTTATAATATTTTTACTATGCTGCATTTGTTAACAGATTGATATACTCAATCATGAATGCTACGTGGTTGTATGATAAGACGTCATCGGCGGCAAAGGCGTCCCGGGCGGCAAGGGCATCCACGGGACTCGAGCTTAGACTTGTGGCCGTAAGCAGAGCGTTGAATTATTTTAATTTTACATTTTCTCGAAAAGTTTGGACGTATCCAAATTACATGCTATAAAAGACGAAGATTATCTTTATTAAATTTTCGTTGATGATGAAATAACTTTCGCTCGTGAGTTCTTTATTATTGTTATTTCGTTATTTAAGGCTAACTAAGACTTACACCGTAATGTTATGTAGCCAACATGCAGAATGCAACTTTCATACAAAAAGAAATTAAATAGGTAGTAGAACCAGAAAATTAATTAAAAAAATATACCTATATACATAATAACATCAAGTGCACCCCGATCAGCGTCAGCCAGATGTCCTGAATTTGACGGGACATCCCAAATTGTAGCCCAAAATTGAAATGTCCCGAGCGAAACAGACATGATCACGCACTTTAAGAATACTTTTTTTAAAAAGTTATTAATTATTCCAGAGATAAAAATCCTGCTTTCACCGGAAACAAAATCTGGCCACGCTGATACAGTACTCTATTTTATTTAGCTGGATTCAAAGAACCTCGTCTGCGTGTAGTAGGTCAAAAGTCATGTCAAAGAATTATTAGAAGAAACAGACTAGAGCATTCCATTCCCAAGCTGCGTTATCATTAATTAAAACATTAATTTGGTAATAACCTTTATCACAGAAACGTTTTTTCATAACTTTTTAAAATCGTGATATAGAACATTCTCTGACGTTTACTGGGATCCTATTGTAAAAGCGCATATTAATTACAGATTAGATGCAATCGAGTTACAGGTGCGCTAAGTTCAAACCTATTTAAATTATTAATATTATGTACATCATGATGCCGTGACAGTTCAAGGTCACAGAAAATGTGATGATTTAGACCTTGTGACTTTTTTCTTTAACACTGCTATATGATTTTCATATGTCGTACTGTAAAAACGACTGACTGGTCGTGGATTCGACCCCACTCGAGGAAAGTAAATATTTATTAAAATTTTCATTTCTTCGCTCTGGTGTCGAGGCGAAGCGCAGCTTTCAGTTCCACCACTCAACACGCAATGTCTCAAGAATTCGGCTAAAATTGGTCTTAACACTTGGCTCCCTTACCTACCCCGCTGTGTGCGGGATAGAGCGTGAAGCTGATTTAATTTGTGTATAATCACAGCGAGTGTTCCTTTAATGAAATTGAACAATTTTATTTTCAAGGTTAAGTCCTTGGTACTTGTACACCATAAGTGCATTATGAATAATTAACAGCGTAAATAGGGACGCCATATTTGTCGTCACCGTTACCATGGTGTAATCGTCGCTGAGGCATTTTTCAAATTTCAATAATTAAAATGATTTGACTTACATAGAAATCTGAATTATTTTTAAACAATCAATGCATGCTTATTCTTTACATCATCATAAGTAGGTATCTATATATCCAATAGTAACTATATATATCCGGCACTTAGCGGACCCTTGCTTCAAATTGATCGCCGCTATCAGAGGGCAAGGTACGAAATGATAAGCGTATAGCATAAAACAATAGATAATATATTTTCCTAATAAAAATGTTTAAATTTTATTACACGTGATTTTGTTAATAATATTTTATTCAAAGATGTTATATAGAAACGATGAGTCATCTGTATGATTATCACTGTCCAAATTGTTTTGAAAATTGATATTGTATTTGTTTTAAGACCTAAATTTTCATACAATTTTTCAATAAGTGATATTATTACTATGCTTTCAATATATATATATTTTTTTAGCTTCACTTAAGCTTTAAGCTAAAGTTAGGCTAGGAAAACTTAGTTCAGGACACTCTGATCTCTACTTTCTGTCCAATTTGAGACATTGTTCATTGAATGGCAGGGAAAGTAATTAATTTCCAGAAGTGGACTTCGAGCCACAATGATCGTTACTACTGTGTTTTTTTTTTGTTTCAAATCATTAATAAATTTAATATAAAATTAATAAAAACCTTTTTAATTTAAATAAAAACGGAAAATCATTTCAATTTATTAACCGATAACATATTAATATACATTTATTGTTTTGTACTACATTGACCTATGGTTGTCAGTTTTTTTATCTAATCTAAAAGATAGGATTTATTAAATCAGTAATTTTATGTTTAATTTTAAAGATAAAATTATTGATCTTTATTTAACAACTTTAATTCCTATTTATAACACTTAACAAGCATTATGCTAACGGCATAAATAAGTTGTAACAAGCGTATAAAAATTGCGACATAGCTTGATGAGAATGTATGGCTTAGTGGTTGAGCACCTGGTTGGTTTCTAGGAGGCGCGGGTTTGAGTCCCGCTATGTTCAAATTTTTATGTTTTATAAATAAGTAACTTTAATTCCATTATATCTTATAGGAATTGATATTTATATTCTCTGTGTATTTGATGTATGTATATTTATTGTATATAAAAAAGCGAAATGCTGAAAAAATATTCTCATATACATTACGAAGGTCAATTTATTCAACATTTCAAGTTATATGTATAATATGCAAATAATTACAAGGTGATAAAAAAGAATTATGATTTATGAGTAATTTTTGCACAATGTTTTTCCATCACAATATAATGATTAAAGCTAAAAAAATCTTAAATACTTGTGCCATTAGTAAACAAAAAACAAATGTCTTTTGAATCATTTTAAAATGCAATTTTAACAAATATTTTGTTAAAAATTGTGAAAGGCTTATAGTGAACAATTAAGGTAGTGGTGGTGGTAACATTGAGTTATAATTACTCCAAAATTATCAAAACATATTATTCCATTTAAAAGTTTTATTCCATAGAAAAAGGACATGCAAAATGCAAAGAATGTATTTCTCCAAGTTTGGGGACTGATAGGCTAGTACAATATAAGTTATAGTTTCTTTTGTGACAAAAAAAAACAATAAGGAACTCTATAAAATTAATCGTAAAAAAAATCTTGTTTGAATATATGTGACAAAGTAGCTGAATTTATATTTTCTCTTGTGTAATAGTAACACATAAGAGAGGACAGAGATAAGAATAAAGGCTATCACTCAATATGCACTGTTTAAATGGAAGGAAAGTGGGTCTTAAAACTAGATTCCCTTTGCCTTCTCTACTATATGCAAGATAAAATATAGAAAGCTACAAAAATATTTAAACAATTACATAGTTTCAAATTTATTTATAACTAATATGTAAATATGCTTGCATGTTATTTTCTACAATCAAAGCAAAATAATATAATCAAAGAATCTCTGACCTTTTGAGGGCAGTTGTAATAATCGACATCCGATATCTTTGATGGTTCAGCTCTTTCAAACATGATGCTTGTAATTCTCCAACTTCCTCAAGTTTAGTTGCATATTCCTTATTTATTGACTAAAAGAAGATATTTTTAAATTCAATATTTATGTTTAAAATTACTTTTAATTTCTAATCGCAAAGAATTCAATATATATAAACATATACATGGTTAATTGTATAAACATTTGGTACTTATAATAATAAAGTAAATATTAAAATAAATCATCATTACTAGGAAATATAGCATTAAAATAACAAACTTATGTGAAGTTATATGAAAATTTGGAAAAAAAATGTTATTGAAATACATATTTTTTTATTTCCTAATCACCTAGTATTATGTATTATGATTGCAAACCATGACTTATACAAAAATCATAATAGAAAAAAACTTTGTAAAACAGAATTCCTTTCCATTAGGATCTTAAATGTTTATCAAAATAGGTAAAATTTAAGATAAACTATCAACTGTAATAATATTTTAAATAAATTTGAGTCGTACTAGGCAAATTTAAAACCAATATAATAATTCCCCAACATAATGTAAATAAATATTATATTTAGCCTCAGGATATCGTGTGTTTATCCTTATTATCTTAATATGAAAAATTATAAATAACATTTAAAGCTACAGAAGTTTGTTATTTTTATTTTACTTTATATGAAAAATCAGATTGAACATACATCTAAGCGCTTATAATCCGCTAGTAGATCTTCCCACTCTTTTAGACACTCTTCGGTCTCCATGTTCAGAACTTAACTGTGTAAATACTTCAAACGTAAAAAAATCACGAATGTTAAAAATTAAAGAAGCAAAAATTTATTCATGGCGATACGAGTCAGGGCGGCAAAAACACTGAATTTTACATCAATGGAAAATGGAAATGAAACGGGTTACAATAATTTTAACGACCTTCTGTCTTGTGTCTATGTCATCTATCAAAAATTCGATGTTGATTTTCCGCTACAGATAAAACTAAATAGTACAGTATACAGTACAGATATATTGAATTCTTGAGGCATATAATGGATTCCTTGGTCATTATACTGTAATTTGGAATAAAATCATACAATACGGTAGGTACGATACCATAATTTATTTCTCAAGTTTGCTTTATAATATTATTTTACAAAATTGGAACTTTTTAACATTATATATTTTTATTCATAATAATTTGAATTATAAGCCGACACTCACTATCATTATTATGTGTTTTCTAAAACACAGTGATAGTGTGAAGAATGCATCCGTGATTTTAGTCTATGGCACTACAAACTTACTAGTATTGTCTACTCTTGACATATGGTCACCCTACTTTAAATTAATAAAAGATTAAATTTAAAACACATTTATTAATACTGAACGAATCTTTAATTAAACTATTCATTTCAAAAATGGTTTAAAAGTAAAACAGTACCTCTAAATTAAGCTGTTTCTATATGTATGCAAATATTTAAGACAGTCACATTTCAAGTTGAAGTGTTGTAAAAAGTAAAGTAGGAGTATGAATCAAATACCACGCAAATTTTCTCTGTTGGGTTTTCTACGAATTAGCGAGCTTGGCAACTGCACAGCATATATAGATGTTCCAATCTTCATTTATTCTAAACACTGAAATTACTCCATCTTCCTATTTTTGTTCTGAAGCAGACTCAAATGTCCTTTAAAATTTGAGGCCAGTCGTGGCGCAGGGGCACAGTGTCGCTGTAAAATCGACTGGGTGTGGGTTCAATCCCCTACCCTGCTTTAGGAGGGATACAGCGTGAAGCTGATTTAGATGTGTAGCTTAAATTTTAAAGCTACATAATTAATATGTTATATATAATAGAATTAATAATGTTACTACTCAAATATGAGAGTTACGAGTTTTTTATATATGTAGATTATTTACCTTACACTAAAAGGATTGAAGAAAAAGATCTCATAAATTACATATTTAATTGATTTATTTACAGAAAAAATTCACCAAATTCTATTAAAATTTTGATAGTTTATTTTCTATATAAATTTAGACAAAATACAGCGGTTAATGGGCATGCACAAAATCCTCTGCAGCATGTTCACAGAGATCAAAGACAAAGTGACGAGAAGATAGAGGATTTTGCTTTACAGATATTACATTCAATTGATGATAAGCAAAATGATCGCAACAGCAAATACTGTGTAATTTAATTATAGTTATACAATTCTTATTTATATAATAATTCAGACAATATAGTTTTGCAAGCGTTAGATACGTGACTGTTCAACCAAGGAGATTATGTATAAAGCCTTATCAAATATATGATTTATAGTGATGTATCAATAATGAGCTTTGTGTTTTGCAGCTTTTATTTCACAATCAAACTGTTTAAAATACACATTCTATATAATATTAGAACAAGTGTAAGTTTTAAGGACTATAGAGTAGATATCAGATTTAAGAATAAGCTAAAAGATATCTAGTTAAGTAATTTTAGATAGATCTACTGCTAAATATATAATCTCCTTGTTAAAATTATTACAGCTATACTGATAAAGCAAAAAATCGCTGCGATACCATGCAATGATATATTTAAATATTTTTAACTTTTATATTTATGATGTTTTTATTATATCACATTAAGCATGGTACAACAGCATTTTTGATACTGTAGTTTATACATCCATGTCTAGCACTGCAAAGCTTTTATATAGTATGACAATATTCAAGCCTACATCTACTTGCTACTTTCTAAAAAAAATACCAGGCAACCAAACTTCTCAATATCTATAATAAATAACAAGAATCATCGTGGGCATATCACTAATCTTGTGTCTAGCTACCACAAGCGGCGTATTTATTTAAAAAAAATATATAATTAACATATATCACACATTCCAGTTTAAGAAAACATTATATGTTAAAATTCAAACAACTTAAATTATATTATTATAAGGGTATTATTTATTGTAAGATTGCAAAAAAATCATTTAAAAAGTAATTTACAGCACTACCATCTCTTATTTTTCGTTTGAGACATACAAATTAAAAATTTAAAGATATAAATAAATAGTAAAAAAAAAATCTTTAAATATAACACTCTAACTTATAGTTAAAGTTTTGAATTGACAAAACTTAAAATAAGTCATTTATAACTGCAATTTGTTACAAATAAAGCATATTCCACAAGCAACACACTAGAATACTACAAAAAAAGTTTATTAATCCAGTTTCTTATCTCCTTAGATATCCATTAATGCTGTTGGCACAAAAGCAAACAAACATAATGAGGATCGATCGAGAAGAAAAAAAATGAAGGGCATCGTTATATACAAGGAGATTTTTAATGACCTTTCGATGTGAACATTCCAACTAATTTGTCATGAATAACCATTGATACTAACGTAATAAAACTAAAATTATCAAATAGACAAAGTAAGGTACATTTCTACGTTGGACATAATGTAAGAAAACGCATTTACTATTCGTATCAAATAAAAGTTACATCTAAACGTTCTTACGAATAAACAATAACTATAAAATAAAATAGAATAAAGAAATGTTAAATTATAACACAGCTTTTACTCCTCGCTTCGCTTCGATTCGATCGGGTGCGCGACGAATGCTACGTCACTCAATGAAATTGAACTAAAATCAGACGTAACAAAATTAAACTATTCATATACAGAAATTAACTAGGAGCCGTTAATTTTTAATGGAATGTGTTACACTAATCGATAAAATAAAATGGGCGTTGTGTTGAATGGGATGTGGACATAGCATTGTCTTCAACACCAGATAAGATCTCGATGAACAGAAGAAAGGAAAATATCAATAAATTATCAAAACTATTATTTGTTTCATTATATGATCACCATCCAAGTTGAAACTATTGTGTCTCATTGCAGCTCCATTATGTGTGAAAAATAATGATAAAAATATCATCGGTGAGTTTGAATTACTAAAATGGCAATGCTCTTAGCGACACTCCCAAACTTTGACGGTCTGATCGACGCTGCCGGATATCACGTATGGCAAGCTCTTGTGGAAATCTGAAAACAGATAACACATGTTAAAACTATGAAACTAAATAGTCGTACGGATGTCTCTCCGATATTTTAAATTCAAGTCTTCTCTGTGTGATATGTACCGAGGCTGGTGGCGAAGTGCTGGTGCGCGTAGAGCGTCTTGAGGCAGCGCGTGTGCGCGACGTCCCACACGCGCAGCGTCTTGTCGTCGGAGGCGGTGAGCAGGTAGCGGCCGCCCGGGTGCCACACGGCGCCGCGCACCCAGTTGTCGTGCCCCACCAGCGTCGCCAGGCACTGCCCCGTGCTCACGTCCCAGATCTGTGTTTTAATGATATGTTGAATAAAAAATATAATTAAAACGGTCTCATATTTTTTGTAATTAATAAAAGATCTCATAATGCTTAGGAAATTTCACCTTATGCAGGAATAGTGTATCATTGTTGTGGGTTTGATTTCTCGTGAGAATAATATATTTAAAATAATTAATTTTATCGCTCTGGTATACAAAGCGCGCCGTTGTGTTCTGCCACTCAACGCGAAATGTCTAGAAAATTGGACAGTAGTGGGAACAGAGTGTCTCAACACTAGGAGACCCTCCCCATCCTTTGCTATTCAAATTAATTAATTATACAATCGAAGTCGTACCTTAACAGATTTATCACGTGATCCGCTAGCAAGGAATGGCCCCTGATGGTTGGCGCGGCGGTTGTCCCCGCCGGCCGCCTCGTTGATGGCGGCGGCGGCCGACTCCGGCGCCCACGATACGCACTCCACCACGTGTTCGTGTTCGCGAAGCTCCATCTTCCAATATTAAAATACATTTAATAATAATAATCTCTATGATCATAAAATAAATTAAATAACTGATTATAAATAAAAAGAGGCGCAGACGCACATGCATGTCGCTGTAAACGCAACTGTTTCGGGTTCTATCTCTTTTTTCCTCGCTCTGGTAACAAGGAAGAGCATGGCGTTGATGCTACATTAGTATTTTGAAACTATACAATCATTTAAGAATGAAAACGGCATCTCAAGATTAAATAGAAAGCTAATAAAAAAAATTAAGAAATTGAATATTAACATTAAAATATATATAAAATTAAAATATATATAAATAGCCGCGTCAACCTTGCACTCGTTGGTGTCCGCGTTCCATATGCGCACGGTCTGGTCGTTGGAGCAGGACGCGAGCAGCGCGCCGTCCGCCGACACGCGCACCATGCGCACCCACTCGCGGTGCCCCTTGTACGTCTTCACGCAGTACCTGGACGCCGTATGTGCAAATTATGTATTAAAAAAAATCAAATCAATCAGCTTCACGCTGTATCCCGCACACAACAGGGTAGACAGAGGGAACCTAGTGTTAAGACACTCCGTTCCCCACTTTCTGCCGAATTCTGGAGGCATTATGTTTTGAGTGACAGGGCTCAACGCCGCGCTTAGTCTCGACACCAGAGCGAAGAAATGAAAATATAAATTTAAGTTAATATTTCATCTCCTCGAGTGGGGATCGAACCCACAAACAGTCGATTTTACAGTCACACTTCGTGCCGCTGCGCCACGACTGGCCTCATGTATTAAAAAAAGCTTATTATATTTAAAAGAAGTCCTGCTGACTTTCTTGCGCTGGTTCTTATGTAGGCAGTGAATTCCACTACTCAAACCCAATAGTCTCAATTTCGAGCAGAATCTGCAGTTAGCAGCGTTGTAAAATGCGGCTCTGTTACTTACATTGTTATTCAGAATAAAGCGTCAGCTGAGAAAAAAATATATTTAGCAACATATTTATATTTAAATTAACAATAATTTACGACGTGTTAAACTTTAATTTTTTTAATTAATATAATTAAAGAAGTAAAATTACCGGTACCATACTTTATTAATATATAAAATTGTGATGAAATGTCATTAAACCATTTAGATAAAAATGCAGAAGTATGTTAAAAATGTAACTATAAAACAAAACTTGTTTTTCAGCTGCTGCAGATGTTAAATTAAACAAGAATTTTAATATGTATCTATAAATGCAGTTAGGTTATTTTGAAGTAATTTAAACTCATTAATACTCAAATGGGAATAATTATAAAGTAACAAAAGGAAGTAATGTGAAATAAAAAAAACCTATACTTTTAATAATTATTTTGCCTATAAAAAATATATTTGTCACCGACTCAGAATGGATGTAGGTCTGATGGTCGTGGTACAAAGGAACTTCCTCTCTTTGATACAGCTATAAACCAACAGGTAAGACAGTACAGAAAAAATCTCACTACTTGGATATAAGAAGTGCCACATACATGTCTTTTAAAGGTCTTGCAGTTATATAAGATTGATATGACTTTGAGATCATTTCTGGAGGCTTGTATGGGAAAATGGATCAATGTCCTTTGTCATATAGGGGAGTGTGATATTCCTGCAGCGTCAGTTTTGTCCAGTTCTTAATCCTCTTAGCACTTTGTTACGGGGATTCAGGGGGGAGGGGTTGGTCTGAAAAAAGTGCTTCGCAGACTTTTATTTGGTGGCAAAAAGCACGCACCGTGCTTTTAACGGTTGGGTTATGCCGCTATTGGCCTATACTTTTTTCACTGTAAGATGAACACAGACTGAGATTCTCCATAACCACGAGGTTTGCAGTTTTAGAGAATATTTTCTCAAGATTGACGTGTATATGCACAAGGATGTGGTAACAGTTGTTTGTGAGGAAGTTCCTCTTTCTGGAGCCCTAGCCACTGATGGCCTAGACCCTTGTCTCACCCTTGGAAGCGTATATATTAGTTTTTTTTATTATTCTTAAATGTATTTTTTATAACAATTAATATTTAAAAATGTTAAGTTTATTTCGCTTATGTTATAAAAGTATATATTTTTTATTATAGTGAATCAATACTTTATTTATTTGTATTAATAGATAAATGAAATAGTTGTACTATACTAAATTATATTCTTATACCGTTTAACTCCATACATAAAAATATTTTCCTTTTAAAAGGTTTCAAATATACTACTACCTTCCTTTAAAATACATTTTAATATGAACTGGACTAAATATTTTTTGTCAGTTCGTTTTATCCAAATATATTGTAGGATAAACAGAAAGTGTCAAGACATTCCATTCTCTGCTTAAATACAAAAATGCTATTTACAAAAGCATGAAAATAAAAATAATGAATTCCCACAAATCGAAAACGAACCCACAACAAATATAAAACACTTCTCACCCGGTAGCGACTTCCCACGCCTTGATGGTCTTGTCGCGGCTGGCGGAGTAGACGACGTCGCCGCTGGGCGAGAAGGCGACGGAGGACACGTTGTGGTCGTGGCCGTGCATCGTCTTCACGCACTCGTACGTCTGGTTGAAGTCCCACAGCTTGATCGACATGTCCGCGCTGCACGATACTGCGGATTACATGAGTAAATTTGTGTTAAATTATTGGTGACATAAATTACAATTTTTTTTTAATGGAAAAGGGCAAGGCAAACGAGCGTTCGGGTCACCTGATTATAAGTGACTACCGCCACACCAGAAGAGCTACAGGTGCGTTTCCGGCCTTTAAGGTGGGTTGGGCGACGGGGCCCGGCATTACCTGATGCGAAACCCAGTGGCATACGACACTACCAGTACCATGATATGATCCTATTCTAGGCCGCGATCACACGGCAAAAAATTTTGGGCTAAAAATCGAAACGCACTGCTAAAACCAGGACATCTAGCAGCACTGCTTTAAGCACATATGAATATTTCAGGTTATCAAATACTTTTAGAGATATGATATATCATAAAATCCAATAGAAAAAATGAAAATACCACTATATATAATATAGTGGTATTTTCAAAACATGTATGTCAATAGTTGAAGCGAAAGATTGCTTCCTTTGTTAGATTTTAATGAATGAATTATTTATGATGTAAAAAAATTAAAAGGCCTAAAATGTAGTATACAATTTAAAATCATTTCAAGCTTGCACTTACCAAGTAGCTTGCCATGATGGTCGAAAGCGATGTCCTGAACGGAGTCAGTGTGGCCCTTAAGAGATCGTTCATAGTCGCCATTTTCAAAATCCCACACTTTGATGGTGGCGTCCTCGCTCGAAGACACTAACAAACTGAACACTGGATGAAATATTACCTGTGGACCAGTTAAATTAAGTTGATGAGATATATTTTTTAAAATGTTTTGTATAATTACGTAATAAGGCTAGTAAATGAGGCCAGTTGTGGCGCAGGGGCACAGAGTGTGACTGTAAAACCAACTGGTTGTGGATTCGATCCCCACTCGAGAAAATGAAATATCTATTTAAATTAATATTTTCATTTCCAAGTCGAGGCAAAAGCGTGGTGTTGAGTTCGGAGCAAAATTCGGTGAAAAGTGGGGAATGGAGTGTCTTAAAACTAGGTTCCCTCTGCCTACCCGCTGAGAGCGGGATATAGCATGAAGCTAAAAAAAACGTAATTAGATTTAGAAGCAGGTTATTATATAGTTTAGTTTTCTTTTAATTAATATTATAGAACTTCTTTATGTTATTGATGAGAATTTCATAGGACATTTATTAAATATCCAATACTATACACTATCCATAAGTGTAATAAATTAATTACTTACAAACTCCCTAACTAGTAACTAGCAATTTTAAAAAGCATATGTTAACAGGAAACCTGACCTGGTAACTGCCAAGACCTTGTCTCCCTGTTCTCGTAAACAAGTACGTAAACAGGTATCGGAAATTAATAATTAACTAGGATATGGCCAAATATTGAATATTCTGCAATAATGTGCATAGACTCCGGTTGATTGCTTTGCAATGCTCATTATGTTTATTGTTAGATTGTATTTTTTTACTTAATAATGATAAAAAAAAAATAGCAAATGAACGAGAAAGTGCTCTAGACTGTCTTTGACTCTGAGGAAGTCTTTTCTGCTGAAATTTAACAGATATTTTTTCGTAGTATTAAAAAAATCATGCATTATTAACTTCCCTTAACTAATAATTCATATTTATATGTAAGTAGTGTCACCTTTGTAATAGTGGCGCGGTGTCCGGTAAGGCAGAACTTTTCCGGGGGGCGCGGGATCCATTCGGTCGGCGTGCGTTTGGCTCGTGTTGGCGCTCCTTCTATGAATTCCTTTTGTGCTTCAGAAAGCTTGGACTCTAGTTCCATGACCTGAAGAATTTGAGTTTTTTATTTTAGGACTTGAAACTTTTAGTTAATCAGAGATGAAACTGTCGTGCCACTCTGGCGGGTTCGATTTCCACTCGGGAGAATAAATTATTATTTATAACTATTTTTCATTTCTTTGCTCTAGTAGAAAGGCAACGCCAGTTACGCCACTCAACTCTCAATGGCTTGAAAACTCGGCGAAAAGTGGGGAACAGAGTGTCTTAACACTAGGTTTTCTCTGTCTACCATGCCATATGCGGGACACGTGAAGCTGCATATGTATATAGATCAAAGTTTGTTAAGGAATATATATTAAATAAATTCAAATTTAAAATAGGTAATTAATAAAACAAAAAAATAATTTTATAGATTCTTCACAACTCTTAGTAACAATATGTACAATTTTTTTTTTCAATTAAATAATTGCAGTAATTCAGTGCTCAGTTATTAAATAAAGTAATTTAGTGTAAGTTTTAAATAATATTATACTAGCAAGCAAATAAATTTTTCATACTAAGCTATAACATTAAACTTTAAAAATCTAGCCTATGACCTAGAATCTTCCAGCGTCGATCGATAACGCAATGCCTAGACGGGATCGCGTGAAGGCATATCTAAACGTTGAGGACGACGTCTATACCTTTATTTAAAATACTGTACAGATACTTCAAATATTTTCCTTTCCTTTAGTATATATAATGTTAATTTTAATTTATTTATTAATTTTAATTTATCGTCACCTAATACCCAATGCCGTCAGAATTCGGCAGAAAGTGGGGAACGGAGTTTTTTAACACTAAGTTCCCTCTGCCTACCCTGCTGCGTGCGAGATACACCGTGAAGCTGCTTTATATTTGATTTTATTTAATTTACCTTCTTTTGGAGCCTGATCACCGATGTCCATTTTTTTTCTAAGAGGCCGCCGAACTTGCGATCCATCTCGCCGGTCATGTCCGCTTCCTTTTTAAATGCTTCCAGCGCATCGTTATAGCCATTGCTGCCCAGATAATCGGCGATCGCTTTATTCCTGTAAAATGTAAGAAAATTATATAAATTTCAATGAATTCAATAGCATCTTAATGGGGAAGAATTCAATTATGTCCAAATAGAAAAAAATGCGACGTAGTTTATTTTACTAGACTTCTACGAGCCGTTTAATAAAACTCAAAAATAGTTCGTTTAAGTTCCCAGTTTTTTTATAAGAATAACTTAATAGTAATTTCTCTTACGATAATATTTAAAACCTATACGTGCATTGCATCACATAAGAATTCATAAACAAATAAAGATCACACATATAAACACCCTAAACTCCTGCATAAAGCTGATTTTCCTACTGTTGCAGTGCAAAATATTGGTATAATGGGTAAATATTTACTACCCAATTCCTCTAAATTGTATGCCCATATGGATGCAACTATATTCAAAAACGATTCTCAATTTGACGCGTTTTTAAACAGTTGTGAAAATTAATTAACTTATTTATATATAATAACAATATATAAAATACTTAGTTTGACTGATAGAGTTTACAATCATGTATTATAAAATCGTTTAAACATGATACCGTAGTAAGTCAAGATTCCAGGACTCCTAGGCCTACGTTATTTTAGCAAAGGTGCTAGCTATTGAGGAGTATTAGTCTAATATACTTATATTAGATTCTCTAATTAAATACGTATGTTGTATACGGGGCTAATTTAAGATCCCTGACCAATCTAATGGCTAAATCATCCTCCAACCTTTAGTTGGCGCTACCTACCTCTGAAAGGACTGAGATCCTTTCAAGTTAGCAAGTGCACATACCGTCTTAACTATATATTAGTTAGACTTTTAATCTTCAAAATTTAAGCTTTGCTAAAATGACATAGGTCTGAGGGCATTGGGATCCAGTCTCTATGACTATTATCATATAAATAGCAATAATTATTTAAGAACAAGCGCCAAAATCTTACAGGCTTGGAAATTTAAAAACAAGAAAGTAACAATATGAAAATAATAAATATAACATGGATAAACGCAAATGTGGCATATACATATCACAAATAGCTGGGAAGGGTAATGAAAGTTACGATTATTAGAGTAAAACCAACAAAATGTTTATTATTTAAACAATTCACGTAAGCAAAGGTCGGCAGCATGCAGCGTCGAACTTGTGCCAAATAGATAAGTTGCCCTTGATACCTTACAGCCCGTATCCGCAAACACTGTTACAGGCCAACTACACATAATATGAAATTTTAACCTGTCTTCAATAAATAAAGCTCCGTGAATGTAAGCGGTTGTGGGTTCGAGTCCCATTCAGGCAAAAATATTATTTGCATTGCCTCGCTTTGTTAACAAGGCAAAGCGAGGCGTTAAGTTGCCACTAAACACGCAAGGGCTCCAGAATTCGTCGGAAAGTAGGCAACAGAAGTGCCTAAATGAGTACGGAGTGTCTTAATACTAGATTTCCAGGCTCCCTTCTGTCTACTCTGCTATGTAAGGAATACAGCGTGAAGCTAAACATAATAAATAAATAGAATTTTAAAAAATCTACCATAAGTCCGTCGGTATACTTACAAACTTACAAGAGAGGAATATCAAATTTGAAGTGCTACTGCGTATTGTAGAAATGAGAAACGTTACTATTTTAAGCACTTCATAATTTAATTCTTTTATTTCTATTTTCCCAAGTTATACGTTACGTTTTACTTTCAATAAATACAGTGGTTGCATAATGACATGCACAAATACTAAAGACGCCATAAATTGACCATGTGGTTCGTTTCACAGAGCTTATTTCGTATGGCTCATTGAAATATCGATGATGGAGTAATCCATAAATTTTATTTTTAAAAATTGTTTTCGCGTGGAACCTTTGGCATTTAGCAACATAAATTAATTTAGACGTCAGTGCTAAGACCAGAATTATTTCGCTTTCATAATATAGATATACCTTTGTATTAATTATACCCATCGTAGTTATTTAAGACTTCTTTTCTTAGCTTCTTTCTTTTTTTGGAACTTTGTTTTACCATACCGTAATTATCATTTTCCTATCACACGTCAGTCTCATTTCGCTCGTAGATAATTATATTAAAATTTAGACATTTGTATAAAAATGTTTTGGTTTGTATAACTAAGTATTTTAAAATATTGAAGTATTTTTGTATACATAATATTATAAACTTCATTCTTTACTTTTTTTTTGTTTGGTTGTTAATTTTCCATAACTTTTATAGTTTCCACAACTCGAATAATTCAGAAGTAAGTTCAAATATAATATACCAACTGATTATATTTGATAGATATAAAAGGACTTGTGCTGACTGACTGAGGTAAGACGCACGCAGAGCCGTAACCGCTGATGGTAGAAACGTGAAATTTGGGCAGATGTTTATTTTCATATTCTGGACATCTACTAAGAAGGGAATTTGAAAAATTTTAACCCTAAAGGGGTGAAATAGGGGTTGTAAGTTTGTATGGAAAAAAAAAATAATCTGTACCGATTTTTATAAAATTTGAAATTCAGACTCTTAAAAATATTTCATTGAACACGTGTTTCATGGTTTTTAAGAATTCACCCCCTAAGGGTTCAAATAAGGGGTTGAAGTTTATATGGAAAAATCTTTAAATTGCCACCGATTTTTATATAAATTTAAATTCAGACTGTTAAAAATATTTTATTGAACACCTGTTTCGTGGTTTTTTTAGAATTCACTCCTAATAAACGGGCGAAGCCGCGCGCGCCCACTAGTATTTGATAGATACAATATACTTTGACTTCTTTTATCTCGGAAATAATTGAGTACATTTTCTAGAACGCAGGAGTGAAAACTTAGGAATTAGGTTTCAAGATATTGTACTACTGATGCAACATCAGCTCAGCAGGCACTTGACAAGCATTTGAATAAACTTGTGTACAGTTTATGTGTCAGATACCTATCGGGTCGGTGAAACTAAATCGATTCTAAGACAATCGGCATAGCAGGTGTTCCCATTGTTTGCGTGGGAACAATCAAGTTAGGCCTTACGAGTTTAAGTGTAGAGATACAAGCGTTTTAATCATTTATATTAACGATGAAAGTAACAAGAGGCCAGTCGTGGCGCAGGGGTACAAAGTGTGACTGTAAAACCGACTGGTTGTTGGTTGGATCCCTGCTCGAGGAAATGAAATATTTACTTAAATTTATATTTCCATTTCTTCGCTCTGGTGTCGAGGCAAAGCGCGGCGTTGAGTTCTGCCACTCAACACGCCATGCCTCTAGAATTCGGCAGAAAGTGGGGAACGGAGTGTCTTAACACTAGGTTCCCTCTGCCTACCCTGCTGTGTGCGGGATACAGCGTGAAGCTGAATTGATTTGATTTGATGAAAGTAACAAGATTCGCAATGAAATATAATAACATAGAAGCGATACTTGCAGTTTCAAAAAAAACAAATACACATTTTTAAAAAGTTAAAAATTGATAATGATTTCAGAGAAAACATAAAAATATCTAAAAGTACCAAAAATAATTGAAACTACTTATTGTATTAGAAGAGCTAAATTTTTATTCTTAATCTGTTTTCAAAAGCGGCAATATTTTGTGTATTGCTAAAATTACTAAAAATATGCTACAAAAATGATAGATCATTTATATGTTGTAATTATAAAACCTAAACCTCTTACGCTGCTGATCAGTCTTTGGACAGCGACGGAGATCAGTAGCGTCGGTGGAACTAGCGAAAGTGGTTTCGTGCGTGGAGGTGCGGGCTGAACGGGGGCCGCTTGAGAAAATAACTTTCACGCTACATTTCCGTCGATATAAATCCAATTGAAGGGCACTTACACGGTATTATCATTTCTTAGCCGCATCAGCGCTAATTTATATAAACAAGCAAAGCAATTAATAATAAATTGTTGAAACTGACGATTTATTTTTTTATTAATATTAAATCAAAATCAAATTAAATGAGCTTCACGCTGTATCCCGCACACAGCAGGATAGGCAGAGGGAATCTAGTGTTAGGACACTTCGTTCCCCACATTTTATTTCAATTTTAGAGCTTTAATATTAAGAATTGTTTAAGCAAAGCTTTACTTATAAAATGTTGTGATCATCTGTCCATCGGCAGCCATTACGTCTGAACGTGTTTTGTACCGCATGCAATGTATGCCGTCACAATACTAATTATAAGACCGGTGCGATGGTTATAAAGTCATGTAAATTTAATGGCATACTGTAATTAAACAACTAGATAGGCAATAGACGATAATATATGATAAATTGATAAGGAAGTAAGATATCAAATATGGACTTCATGTTACTTCAAATACGCAAATGTCTATTTAGTTTAGTTTTTTTTTTTAAAGAAAGACCAAGAACACAGATTCATTATAAAACCTGACTTTGAAATAGACATCTAGCAACAAACAGGACCACAGGTAATAAAAACACAAATGGTTTTGTATAAACGACGTATTACAGTTAATGCAATTAAAGAAGTCAGTATTAGAAGCACGTAACACCGAATTTGCATAGCTTCACGTGATTAAAATAAGTTTTTACAATGAATAGCAAATGAATGTTTCCGAAAATGTTTGTAACCTCGGAATGTAGGAACCTTATTGACCAACTGTTAACAGTGTACTCTTATTATGTAACCTTAGTTAAACGACGACTGTAGCTGTTTATATTTTATTATAATTATCTTATTCGGAATTCGTAAAATATTTTAATATTCGTATGTAAAAACTTATAAAAAAAGACCCTCAGAAACTCAATCCTTGAATTTCGTAATAGTGCGGACTGTGGAGTTACGTCAGTATTACGCATTAAATATTTATTTACATATCTACACATTTTTTTTGTTATAAAGTGACATCACTAAGAATACAAGGTGTATTCGTATTCGAGTTTTCTTATATATTATATAAATTTAATATTGTTTTACTTTTTGTTGTCGTATGTCAAATAAAACTATTATAAAATATATAGAAAATTATAAGAATAAAAATGTCTAAATTATAAGATGTCATCATTTTCATTCCAGTCCCGTTGCTAAGAATGAGGGGTAGTCGCCTACACGGTCGGGCTATCGATCCAGTACGGGCGCCAGGCGTCGACGTCAACGCTGCGTCATTGCTATTCCCCTTTTATTTAAACGCCTATAAGGGTTGATTATATGGTATATAGATTGTGACATTTTCACTTAATCAAAATATATTAATAATTAATTGAGGCCAGTCGTAGCGCAGGGGCACAAAGTGTGACTGTAAATCGACTGGTTGTGGGTTCGATCCCCACTCGAGGAGATGAAATATTTACTTAAATTTATATTTACATTTCTTCGCTCTAGTGTCGAGGCGAAGCGCGGCGTTAAGTTCTGCCACTCAACACGCAATGCCTCCAAAATTCGGCAGAAAGTGGCGATCACTAGGTTTCCTCTGCCTACCCTGCTGTGTGCGGAATACAGCGTGAAGCTGATTTATTTATTTATTAATAATTAAATAAAAACATAGAATATTAGTTTGATTAGATGTTGATATTTGATCCCAAGCTCATAAAACTTAATTTTTATATTGTACTATAGTTGTATATTTAAATATTGTTATAATTTTTATGCAATGACTACTGACAGTAATAATTTTGCTGACAGAGTGACATAATGTGCTTACATAAAGTTAATCCTATCCAACGAAGATTAATGATGGTGAAAACGATTAAGTGTATAAAGCAACAAGGCTATATAATAAAACATTTTACAGAATACCAATACATTTTCTAGGCATTCAGTTAGGATCTATTTTACAAGTATACGTACTGATATAGAATTTGATAAGAAGCAGAGACACCAAACTTTCATTTTATTACTCTTTATTAGTAAATATAATGCGACGGCTATGAAAATTTTCAGAAAAGTTGTAGTCATTCAAGATGGACATATGGATATCCAAGTTTAATTTTATACAAAAGAATCCTAATTTAAAGTAGTCAACATGTATTTCCAAATAATTAGCTATAGCCGAATTGAGGTAAACTTGTACAGCATATACACACTACAAGTACAAATTCCTTATGAAGATGCTTGCAGAAATGCGACATGCGGCGGAATTACCAGCGGACGGAGCTCAACCGGTGTGGACTGCATTCCGGACGATCCGCGACAGCCTCGATCGGACAACGGCTCTTAGACCTTACAATGACTATACTTAGGTTCAGCTAAATGGCACAATCTACTAGGAAACTGACGTGAAGGTTAATTTATGCCTTAACTACTTAACTCCA